>CAEGAG010100193.1:0-43740 GCA_903067065.1 Brachyrhaphis terrabensis
TATATATATATATATATATATATATATATATATATATATATATATATATATATATATATATATATATATATATATAGCTACAGCACAATGTTCTTCTGGAAAATTTCTAAAAACTGGGGGTTTTGAGTATATTCATTGAAATTCAGTACACTTAGTTGCACATAATTTCTGTAAGATAAAGCTTTGCTGTTTTATTTGTATTTTCATCAATAATAATACACAGTTGCCTTGCTCCTTTCTATGTAAGTAGGCAGTCTTTAAAATGGGAAAGACAAGAGAACATGCCATTCAAGAAAGACAGGAAATGGCTACCAGAAAATAACTGCATGTCTAAACCTTCCTGTGTCTGAGGAATAATGAAAGGTTTTAAAAATTGTGACAGTGGAAAAACAGGGCGGTCTTGCCACCACACAGGTTTCTCTTAATGAGTGAGTTAATGGAGTTTTAATAAAAGACTGGAAGTTATTTTCAATTGTTTAGCACATCTTTTTCAGAGATGCCAACACATGGAGGTTGTACAGATTTATTCAAGGATAAAGCAAAATTCCTGCAGCGGGCATCCATCTCAATTGTATTTACCTTTAAAAACTATCAGTAGGGATTCTTTGTCAAGTTACACTTTACAGAATGAATATTAAAGATTTTTCGTTATGTGTCAGCTTATCTTGATGAATTTCTGACAATAATTTGCCGAGCTAAAACCCCATTGAAAAGTTATAAAACCTTTGAGTCACAAGTTTTTTTTCTTGTGTTTAATAAGTATGTTTAATCCTGAAAATCGTTTCTCGTATTTACTAACTTGCTTTTTCTTGTTACTTCTCAGCTCAAGCGATATCTGGACACTGAGGTGCTACTTCACAAACAAATGACTGACTTCTTCAAGAAGAGAGGACATTCTTTTATTTTGGACACCTTCAAATGCAGCAATGGAAAAAAGAAACAAAAACAATGGTACAGTTTTAACTTGAGGCTTACTCAGGACTCACTCTTCTATGTAGTGTGTTTCTTGCTGAAAGCATTTTCTGGAGTCAGGCTGAAGCTACGAGAGCTAATGTGCTTATTAACTATGAAAGTGTATAAGATATGTTAAACTCATAAATAATAAAAAGTATTTTCTACAATTTATTGCACTTTTTCAGTTGTACATTGTTTCATCGTCTTAAACTATATTTCTCTCTCTCTCTCGCTCTCTTTCTCTCTCTCTCTGTCTCTCTGGTCATTGAATCCAAACCTTTTTTGAACAGCTAGAGAATGTTTCAAAGAAAACCTGTCAAAATGCATAATAAAAATAGTATTTTTCTGTCATTAATATTCTTACGCCAAGCTATATGAGATCTCCTGTGTATGTACAGTACATGTAGCACTGCCAGTCTTCCTTAGGCTTACTTTTGCTTATGTCAGGATGAAAACCTTTAGCATATTTTTTGTGGGAAGGTTGAATGAGTGAGATTTATAAAGATGTGAATATTAAAGATCTAAACACGGCATCTGATTCATTATTATTTATTTTATTTTTGACTATTGTCCACAATTATTTGATTGAGACATTTATAGTGAATGGAGATATCTTACAAGCTTATGTGAGTATTGGCAAAAAAGAAAAAGAAACTTTGATGATCTTGTCAATTGTAATATAAGACCCAGAACATTTTTCATGCAAGGCAACAGTTCTATGAACTGTACCAGCGTGCAGCTCACAATTCACATCTGGTGGTGGATTGTGTTTTTTTTTTTGGGTGGGGGGGCAAGTTGTTCCCTTAAACTTGGAACAAACTTGTCCTGACTCTTGGACGTGTAGCAATGGAGCTAAATATTAGGAAAAAAGACTCATAATCTTAATGTTGTTTAATGCTTATGGTATTTATGTGCATATGATGCCCCTAAAGATGTCTGAAAACATGTTATAATAAATTCAAATGCTGTGTATATGAAACGTTTGATATATACAGCGATTTGATACCTTGAAATTGGCCTCTGTCTCTTTAAGAAGCTCCTGCTCTTTCCGACACTCTGCTTTCCGTATGTTATCACAACGATGTGTCTCCATTATGCCATTTACAGCCTTTCTTCGGGGTGTTGGCCTGAGATGTAGTTCATATGATGACCTCACTGGAGTCAGAGTTCCACTGTTTGCTAATTACTGCTGCCACTAGTCTGATGGAGCTCAGTAAGAAAGGCAAGGGGGTCCAAGCGTTTAGGCACCCCCAAATGGCAGCCATAGGAGATTTAAGGATTTCTCAAACATGTATGAAAGAATAAAAAAAAGTTCATTTTTCATAATACCACTCCCTGTAAGCCACCAAGTGAGAATAACAAGAAAACTTCCCAGTGGTTCCTGATATACTTGATATTTCCTGTACTTTTTATGAAAAGGTTAGGTAAATGTTAAGTTTTACAAGCACTTTATTCCGATAGACATTTTACTACAGTAGTAGAAGAAGAAAGGTAGGTTTAAAAATTGTTTCAATGTGACTGACTGAAGGATGGGGTTTATTTGTTACAGTTTTTCAAGGAGCTACAATTTCCAAATGAACAGGACAGTTGGAGTTCCAAGAGGTTTCTCTCCAACTCAACCTGTAAATCCTCTATTTGCTCTTTTAATTTCACAATATTTACAAACATGTTTAGTACTACAATTTGAAACAATGGAACTCTGAAAAACAATGCTGGGCAGTGATCCAGGTTTGTCTTACCACCAGGCACGATGAGCAGGGTGGTTTTATGGAAGATAAAATAACACTGTGGTTGAAATGCTATAAAGAATGGCTTCCTTGGCTATCCTTGTCTTCAAAAGCAACTTATTTTAATGCTTTTTACACAACCACCTTTTGCTATGCAAGCCACAAATTGTGGAAAATGCTGCATATAAGGAAGTAGGGGTAAGTGTAAAAATGAATAAAAATCATCAATGCAAAATCTTAGATAATCTGTAATTCCAAGGGGGATTTTTGTCAAGATGTGATGCCTGGAAAGACTATCACTATAATTGTTTCCCAGCGTTCATTTGCTCATACCCCAAACCTGTAAGTTCAACTTGAATCTTAACTTTCCACCTAAAGAAGTGATTTTCCCCTCATTATGTTTCATTAATGCTGTTTATCAGCTATATTTTTATTCAAATCATGTAGAAAGAGTAAGTACACACTGCGCACTCTTCACAGCTCAGCTCCAAGATTCTCTTTGAACTTTCACATTGATTGCCTTGACCCATTAAACTTCATTCTATTATTTGAAAAAAGGAGAACCAAACTATGGCATGCTCAAAGGAGGTGAACTTTCAATACAAAAAAGAGAGAGGGGCTTCTTGAAATGTTTCTTAAGTTCAAAGCATTCTCCATCTCAAAAGGCATTTTTAATTCCATGTATTTTCAACTGAGAAGGTAGATGCTAATAACTCTGGATTCTTGAAGCACAGATTTCATATCTTTAAATCATGAACTATCTCTCCACATTGCAATTGTAAAAGAAAGCTCTGAGAAATATTGAACTTTCAGGTTCAAAAGGAAAATAATATGGAATGTGTTCTTAAATAGAAGGAGTACACGTGCCGCTGTTGCAGAATATTGCAGCTTTCAGCACAAATATTTATCACTTTGCATTCCTTATGAATCCCCCTCCCGCGTTTACGGATCGGATGCGATGCACTTCTTTTAACCCATGTAATGACCTCACCCTGCTCTGCTCAGAAAGCCTTTTGTGTTACGGCTCCCTCCCAAGTGATGTCTTTATCTTTAATTGGAGAGTAATTATTCTTGCTACTTCACATCGGGGTGAGGCTTTGAAAACACCTGAGAGAAAGGATGCACCTCCCTCAGCAGCTGCATCTTCTCTGCACTCATCTCTCCTCCAGGATTGGGGGGACCCACAGAGCCTGCTAGCCCTGGTTCCTAGAAGACCAATCATATCTTCTGTACTGCTTATTTTGCAATAAGTTGGGATGTTTTTCCCTCCTTTTGCAAAAAAAAAAAAAAGAAGAAAAAAAAATTGCCCAAGACCCTCCTCTGAGAATTGTGGCATTTCCATGTATTGACGTTTGGCTGGTGGTTCATATACATTTGTTATTCTATGCTCTGGACTTCAAAGAGAATGAAAGAGGGCCTATTATGCTAATTGGTTCCTGTTCTGTTAAACGCAATCAAGGCCTCCCGCATTAATCCTTTACTAAATACTTACTGGCTTCTCTTTTCAGAGGAGGAGAGACTGCTGCTCAGCATCCTGACAGGGATGTTTGTTGGAGAGGAGTTTGAGCACATGTAAATAAAATATGATGAGTAGCAGTAAATAAAATGTCTCATTTAAAATCCTGAACTGAAAGAGCCTTGTATCATTGTTTGGAGTTTGCTTAAATTGATATTGACTTATTTGAGATTTTTTATTTATTTTTTTGTTCCCTTTTATGTTGCTTGACTGAGAATAGGGAGCCTCTTGACATCACACCGAGGAGTCTGACCTTGTTCTCAGGTCTGTGTTGTTCGCTACGCAGCACAAAGAATTTGTAACATATTCATAGTTTTCCCATGGTGGCAAGAGGGAGAGGAGAAATCAGACAGTGATTCCCAGTGATACCTATTTCCCCTCACATAAATAGCATTGTTAATACAGCTGGGCGCCTTCTTTGCGCACACTGTTGGGATATGAGACTGTAATCCAATTGTGCAAAATACAAAACCAAGAGAGGCGATGCAATAGGTGCTTTGATTTCAAAAGGGTATTTTATGCTGTTTTATCATTTTTTTTTTTTAAGTCGGTACATTTTTTAATATGTAAGAAATGGAATGGGTTAAATTATTTAAGAGTGAGGAACCACTGAATATTCTTCCGATCGTGTGTGCATGCTATAAAAAGAATAGAGGGGAGGCTGAATAGAAGTCAGGCTGCCCTAGCTGCAAGCAGAAATTAGAATATCTGCTTTCAAAGCCTCTTTTTTCGCTTTTAAAAATTAAGCGTCTTACAATTTATTAGTGTTTTATATTGTTAATTGGTTATTATGAATAAAAGGAGTTTGAGAATACAATTTGTCTTGCATAAATGATTAAGTGCGAGTGGAGAAGTTGCTCTATTTTTTTAAACAATGAATGAATAATCTTGTGTTCCTTAAGTGGGAAGTTTTTACAATACCTACAGTGAATTGGGCTCTTTGAACATAAAAGCAATTGCTTTGCAAATGAACCAAATGCCCCTGGGCCCTTCTGTTTAATCTCGCAGCTCCCCATACACTTATACTCGCACTAAGCCACAATGAGGAAATCTACAGGAGCCTGTGACTTAAGCACAAAAAGGAAGTGAATCGTATCTTGTATTTTAAAATCTAGAGAATGGTGACATGTCATTTTTTTTTTTTTGTAACAGCAAAATAACAGGACTTCTGCAAGTATAAGGTGCTGCAATTTGCAAATGTGTTCAACTGGAACACCCAAAAGTTTTAAGTTTGCAGCTGCACAGGGAAATTTCACATGTGCTTGTTGGCACTTTTTTTTACTTGAAGAAAAGAAGAGTTTTGTTTTTTTTTCTCAAAGTGTATTCCCCTATATTATTGCTCAAGATTCACTAGTTTAATTTTTGCATGCATGCGCATTTATATTATCACTGGCACAAGCTATGGGAAGTTGTCCTTGATAACTATATAATTAGAATTGGCATGTTGGGCTCCTTATTTCAACACGATGAATCAGTGGTTCGCTGTTAACTTGAAAGGAAATATTAGATCCTGACTAAACTTTGATGAAATCCAGAGTTACGAGGAAGAGATTTGGGTCAGCTAATGAGAACAGAGCATCCCACCACACTCTAAGTCCAATTGGGAGGGAGATGATTTGCATGAATGCAAATTCTGTTGGAGGCAATTGCGCACGCCGGCTTCCAGGAGGTCATGTTGGCTTTTTAGATTTTGTTCTTATACGACTGCATCTTGACAGAGAGCAAAGTGGTCCCCCCCCCTTAAAGGCCAGAGTCTTTTTAGTTGTTAAAGAAAAATCATTAAATTGTTTATTACTGACGATCTTCTTGGATTATGGAAACAGTTTTTTTATTTTAGGCCACAACACACAAAAATAGAAATCTGCTCTGGATGTCTAGAGCAGAACTGTAAGGTCCAGAGGTAATTGTCATTGGCTGTTTTTATACTAAATAACAAAAAAAGTTTGTCATGCTCACATTTTTAAATACAGGATAGATGAACATGTCGGAAGGGGATTTAAATTCATAATTGAGTACAACACTACAAATCCATGTGCTATTTCTCATGGCACTGTGATGTCAGGAAGTGTTTTTATAATTTATATGGTCTAATATAAACTATGCCAGTTTCAAATAGAGACCTGACCAGTGCCAGTGTTCAGAAAGGGGCTCACGAGTGAAACATATGTTCATAATTATTTTTGTCTACGGAGCTTCAGCAGAATGTATTATTAATGGTTAATTATCATATATGTAGTGCTTGTAAATACCTATCTGTTAGGGGTCAAAGGGTGGTCTTTTTCAATTAGAAGTGAACACTGATGTGAACGGGGTGGATTGCAAAGATGACTTTAAAATCTTCTTGAAAACATTCATCACTGTATCCTGTAAGCATGAAGCATGAATCGGCAGCCCACCTTTCTTTCTTTCTTTTTTTTTTTTTTTTTAAAAAAACCTGTTCCATCTGCACAGTAATCAAAGTGCAGCTCCCCCCCGCCCCTGCTCTGCCCACACCCGTCCACACTCACTGACTGAATGGTGTTCTCTAATTAACCATGCAGAACAGGGGGAAGAACACATGTTAATTTAATGTAACAAAAATGTTGATTTTCATGCACTCTCCTTTTCAAATATTTATGGGCTAGACTTGAAGCTGAAGATGCATCAAAGACTCACAGGGTATGCAAATGTGTCTGCCTTACCCCCCAACAAGTTGGACTGTCTTTTTTTTTTTTTTGCTCCTCATGCAGCCCTCGTGCACTATCATCCGAGCTCCAAACAGGAAGCCATGCAGCCCCTTATTTAAAAATAGTAGGCCTGTATTTGTCTTTTTTTTTTTTTTTTTAGAAAGATATAACATTTCCTGGTATATGCTCAGCTGCTCAGCACACGATGAAGTCGTGTGCTGAGCACCTGTAAGCAAATGCCAGTTGGTTTTTCGAAGATAAAGGCAAAATTTTAGTTTGCAACACTGTATGGAGAGTAAATTATATAAAAAAATTGAAGCCACGTTTCTAAAGAGACACAAAAAAATATGTAAATTTCTGCACAGCCACGATTAAAACAGGATAAATTTTACCTTCAAAAATCACAAGGCCCAAACATGCGCTGACTTATTCTCGTTTCCAACCATCTGTATTTGAAGGATGAACCGCAGCTGCAGGTGTTTTTTCTCTCTGAGTCCAAAAGGTGGCGCATGAGGCACGTTCAACCAGCGCTGTGGTCCGGGAAATGAAAGAAACGCCCGCTGCTTTAAGAAACTGCATTTAAAAAAAAAGAGAGACCACATATAAATCACCATGTGTGGATATGGGGGAAGAAAAAAAACAACAAAAAACACTGTCAAAATTTGAACAGAACCATAGTTATGTATATTTTTCTATATTTTATTTTTCTCGTCAGACTTTCTCTTATCTGCTCCAGTTATTTCTGAAGTGTAGAAAAAGTTCATAAAGGTACGTCTATTTCTTTTCTTTAGAAAAAAAAACAAAAAACTTCTTCACATCCTTTCAGATAAAATAAATGAGGGCTTCCGGATTCCGGAGAAGAAGGGTTTGTGGAGCAGCAGCTCTGTGATGCTGGCCCTGCCGCAGCTCCTGGGTGGTGGGTTTGTTTTACCTTTTGCCTCACCTGAGAAGAGAGAGAGAGAGAGAGAGAGCAGAAAGTCAGACGCACAAGAGTCTGATGTGATCTGATGCGATGTTGTGGTCGAGTTGTGCATCTTTCTCTCTCTCTCTTTCTCTCTCTCTCTCTGGCTCTTTTCTAGCTCTCTGTCACTCTCTCCCTCTGTCGCCCTTTTCTTCGCTTCTCCTCCCTCTTTCAGCTCCATGACACTCGGCTGGTAACAGAGTTTCCTCCCGCTGTCCATCTTCCTTCTCTGTAAGTAAACTTTTATTTGTTTTCCCATTGCTGGACTTTAAGGTTCATTTCGTAGTGTTTATGACAAAATGCTGCTGATGATGATGATTTAGAAAGGCTACAACTCTTCCATCAGTACCATTTAAGTTTGTTTTTTTCCCCTTATATATCTGCGGTTCTGTTGAAATTGCTTCACTTTGACATAAGCGGGCCTCCTCCTCCGTCTTGCATCCAAGCTGATAATCTAAAACATATGCTCATTCAAGACAGATAAATGGCGCTTTGTTATAGCAACCTGTGAACTTATGATTTAATATCTCACGTTTAAAAAGATTAGAGTGGGTCCATGATCAAATTTTGAACAGACAGATTCAATTTAAAACTAATTAAAAGGTCGACATCTCCGTGAAAAAGTGTAATTTAACTCTTTGATCATTTTAATTTGTGCAAAAGAAAGCACGCAAAAAAACTGACCATAGTGCAGATTTTTGTTTTCAAACGTTACTTTCTAAAATTTTGCAGTGGGTTAAATATTTAATTGAAACATTCTGAAATGTTTAAATTTCAGAATGTATATCTATACATTTGTATATCTATACGCACCAATAGATCTTAAATTGTAATGACAATAATAGAACCGCCTTGGAAGATTGTGGGACAGGTAGAGGGATGATTTGTGGAAACAGTTATTTTATAAATCACGACCAAATGAAGTCCAAATCACCAAGAAATCAGATGTATTTCACTTATCCACTTGTTTTTATTTTTGCTTAGAGCAGTCGAAGAGAATCAAAAGTCATTTTTGAACATCCAGGTCTCGCAAATTAGTGCCTTATTTATTTATTTATTTTTTCTTCCTCGCAAAAGTGTGATATCTGATATCCGAACTCTCGTTTCGCTCAAGCGTTCAGCTGCCCTCCTGCAGGACCTGTATGTGTTTACATCTGCCAGTGAACAGGGATGTTTTCACGCAAATGGAAAACGAGTCAGCACATTATGAATCCTCTAGTAGCATAAATAAAAACAACAGAAGAAGTGCAGCATCTCTTAAACAAACAAAGTTGCAGCGTCTCGCGTACTTGATGCACATTTGACTTAAAAAAAAAAAAAAAAAAACAGCCAAAAAAAAACAAAAAACCCCAACATACTAAAGTCGGGACAGAAACAATCATCTTCACTTTTATTTCATCTCTCTCTCTCTTTCTCTCTCTCTTTCTCTCTCTCTCTCTCTCTCTTTCTCTCTCTCTCTCGCATCTCTTGTCTGGGAGAAGGAGGTGGAGGTGGGAGGGAGGAGGAGGAGGGGGGGGGGAGAGTCCTGCCTCTTTGCCTTCCTCAGATCAATGCCCTGGCCACTCACTTTCTGATGTTGCACGACGGGAAATGCTTTGAATACTTGCGACATGGCTGCGCGCATTGATTGCCAAGATTGACAGCATCTTCAGCTCCTGTAGTCTTCTCTTGTCTAAAGTGAGTGCGCGAGGGGAGGGAGATAAAGAGCAGATAGGCGAACAACAAATGGTTCTTGTAGTTTTTGGGTTTTTTTTGTTTTCTTTGGACAAGTGAACTTCACAGACTCTCTCGGATCCCCCCCCACCTCCCCCCCCACACACACCACCACCACCGCCAGCAGCAGCAGCACTTTTCCTGCATGTGGCCCCGTGTGCGCAGAGTCAAGTTTTCGCTCAACAGATAGCAGCTCAGTGATCCTTTGCAAACTGTAGCCGAGTGTAGCGTTTCACAGCGCAAGAAGGGACGCGGAGTTTTCTCGTCCACGGCTCTCATCGTCAAGGTAAAACCACCAGCTTGCTGTGTTGTCCCGATGCTTATTATGATTAATCTTCTGTTTCAGCGAGAGCTGTCAGTGAAAGCGTCCCGCGCGCCCTGCCTGCGCTGCGTGAGTGCGTGCGTGCTTTAAAACAATGCGGGAAGAGTTCCTCACGCGCTGAGCTGCACGGGACGGAAAGTTTTTCTTCTTTCTTTCTTTTTTTTTTTTGTTGCGGCGGAGAGGAGTGGGAGTCAAAACTTTGCTTGTCGCGGCTGTCCTGATGCGTCGCTCCTTTTTCCTCCAAAGACCCTTGAAACAAACCGATAAGACGAGAGACAACAGAAGCGGCTTGTGTTCATCCTCGGAGTGACTCTTATTCACAACAATCGGTAAATAAAACCCGTTTTCCAGTTTTCATTCACAGTTAAAAATAATAACTGATTGGATACGTAAGATGTATTATAAACACTTGAAATCGTCTTTAGTTAATTTTGTCCCCTCCTCCGTGCGCTCGAGCGATGAGACACAGCGCTGCGGACTCTCCAAACCACAAGAGTTTTATTTTTCATAATTCTCTCCAACTACGCCGAATAAGTGTTGATTTCCAACAACCTTTAGGGCTGATGAAGACTCGGCGTCTCTGTTTACATGTCCCGTAACTTTATTCGCCTGGTGGCAGTTTCACTTCTGTCCACACAGCGGTACCTTTCATTGACAGTGACGTGCGCGCTTGTAGGTTTCCTGTCTCTGTGTGAAGCTTTCGCCCCACTCTCATTGCACTTTTTTTTTTCTTTTTAATTTGCAAGTCACAGTCCGGAGCTTTTTGTCTGAATTTGATCATGAGAGCGTCTTTGTCTTTTGAAAACAACAAACCTTAATTATTTGTTGTTGTTTTTTTTATTTGTTAGTTTTTTTTGTTTTTTTTTTAGGACAGATGCGCAAAGTTCCTTCAAGCCGCGCAGCTTGGGAATTTTTGCTCCTCTCAAACTTTTCCGGGGGTCGGGGGAATTGACCCCTTAAGAATGCATAAGCCGTAAATTAAATTCAACAATCGCAAGGGTTGTCCGTTCAAAAACAGATGTAGGCTGTAGTATACAGAGAGAAGACTTTTAAATTTTTTTTTTTTATCTGAACTTAACTTTATTTGAGCGCTCCAGACTCTGGAAGTTGATTTAGTGCTCTCTGTCTTCCTGCAAATTATTATTTTTATTGCCTTAAGGGGATAAATAATTACAAATCAACACTGATCAGCATAAAGCTAATATTGTGATGTTAACTGAGTAAACAGTTTTTTAACATTAAACACACTCTCTGTTAATGTTTTGTTTAATAGCAAATGCATTTATAAGTTAGGCATAATTTTATAGAGGTTTTCATTTGTGAAGGATTATCTAAATGAGCTTGTGTTGCCCTTACACACGGCTCCTTATGTTAAGTTAAACTCTCTTTACAGGCAATTCTTGATTGGGTGTAAAAAATTGTGAGTTTTAACAAAATCACAATAATTAAAAAAAAACAGTCTAAGCGTATTGTTAACTTTCAGACAACTGAATTAACTTTCCTCTTATTTACAAGTCATTAATCGAGTTTTATGAAGAACCACACCTATGGTTTAATAACTCTGTATGATTTTTTTCTTTCTTCCCTCCTCTCTCCACAAACATGAACCCAGCTTACCGAAAAGTCTGCTAAAGTGTTTTCTATTTTTCTTTTTTTATTATTTTTTACTTTACCCTTCTTGGCATTTTGTTCCGAGCCCCTCTGTGCGGCCCGTTCACGCAGGTCTCCTCATAAGGTAAGACGGTTCTGGAGACCAAACGCGAACCTAAATGGTACATTTATAATTAGACTGTCCATTCAGCACATTGTCTTGATTGCTATACACGGACACTCGGCTCTGTCTGTGTCAGTTTGTCTCTGACGGCTGCTGCAGCTCAGCGTGTCGCTCACTGAAAGAGTAAATCCCAAAAAAAAAAAAAGGCGGCATCCACAGCCTCAACTCTGTGCTGTGATGCCAGACGGAGCTTCGGTTTTTATTATATTCCTCTCATATTTCCCGATTAGAGATGAGCGTCTGAACTCATCACCCTGTTCATTTAAAGCCCTGGCTGCAGCTGTTATGCTCCTCAATACGTTTTATTAACGGAGGAAATGTGAAATGTATATTTTGGAATTATTTTCTGCAGTCCTTGACATTTCATTCTAATTAAGTATTTTACTTAAGTTAAATTTTACAAGGCGATTATTTGACAACTAAAACAACTTTACCCTTTTTTTCCTGGCGTGATCTAGCTCTCAGGGTGACTTTAGATTTTTATTTGCAACACTTAGTATTTTCTTCCTCAGACGCAGCATAAGATGGAGAGAAGACGCTGCTTGTGCCAGGGAGATCAGAGATTTTAGGACTTTAATTTTGGCAGAATGTCGAAACCCCCCACCCCTCTGTCTCACATGTCCTAACACATCCTGTACTGTTAAAGTTCAAGTCCAGTCCACTGTAGCATTGCAGCTGGGTTAGTTTGCGTGACATTATTATATTAATAACATCACTATCTCTTAAATTAAAATGTTTGTTACTGAACTGCAAAAGATATGACGCAGTTAAGTTAATCTGAAAAGTCACTTCTTAACCATCTATCTAACTGTCATCGTGTAAATGTGTTTGTTTAAACCTTTCTGAGCAGGAGGGATGAAGGGAAAGTCAGTAGAAAGTGAAATGACTAGGTTTATGTTATGTTACAATTGGATAAATGTTTTCATATTGCTCATTTTCACAAAATGTATTTGGGGTTTAATTGTAAAATCTGTTCCGTTTTGGAGAGTAAATGTTTGCTTAGAAATCTGCTGTTTGATGAAGCTCATGGGACAAACTCTCCAGAGGTCATTTGAAAGCATTAGTCTTATTTCAGATTTAACATATCTATAATAATAGAAATAAAATCAGTTTTTCTTTTCATGCACACGCCTTGCCGTGATGCAAATGAAAGCGTGTATGCAGGTTTCTTTTAATGGCACTGCTCTGCAGCTACAAGGGCGACACGGTCTGGATGCATATTTATTCCTCACATAATCTGATATTTAGAACAGTCAAGAAAAGAGATTTTATTTCTTACTTGAGTGAATCAATGCAGTGATGCAATAAAAGTAATAACAATGTTTTACAAATGTGATTATTTATATGAATTAAGCATTTGTATTGGTTTTCGTCAATCTTAAATGTCTGTGTGTGAATATGTCTATGAGCGGTAGAGACCCTTTTTGCCTAAGTGTGTTCACGTGAGTGAGTTATACTTTCCCCTCTCCTGCACTTCACGAGCATGTCTTCACTCTTCTGCTGAAAAATCATTAAAAAAAAAACGACATTCTGCGTCACCCGAACAATTATAACTGTACAACTGAGACTGTTCGTAGTGCTTTATCTTGATATGGCAAGTGCTGGGATGTGCTATGGGATGTGACCAGGGAGAGTGAAGCATTGTTGAGGAAGGGGAGCGATTTGGATGGTGCACGGGTACCAGTTACTTCTTCTGTGACTTGATGATAAACAAGATGAGACAGAGGTAAACAACAGCAGGCTCCGTAAAGGTAGAGGGGGAGTACAGCAGAAGGCTGGAGGACCGCAGGAGATAATAAAGGTGGCAGCACATGTTGTGACATCTGTCTTTCTAAGTGTTATCTAATTTGTCGTAGAATATCTCAACAATGATCAAAACTAATGGGGAGATGCCATGGCATTTCTGTGTGTGTGTGTGGAGTGAAGGGTGTGGGAAGGTGGTTATTTTTTTCAATTGAATATAAACTTTCAGATTAGTTGGTGTTATTTTATGAGTCAAATTCAATACATAAACAAAAGCTCCTCCTGTTTTACTTTTTTTTTTCCAGATGGAAAAAAAAAGATGAAACAGAGGTTCAGCTGTGGTGCAAAGGACACATAGAGGGTCATTATGTCCATGCAGAGAGTGCAACAGATAGACAGCAAAACATCAGCTGCTTCAAAAAAAAAGCATCATGGGTTTTTTCTTTTACAGGCTGAATTCCTTTCCTCTTGAATGCAGGTCTGTCTAATGTTAAATCATCTTCTGAGTTACAGGTTATGTTTTTAATAGAACAACATTGCCCGCAGTCTGTGTTTGCATGTGTGTGTGTGTGTGTAGGCACTTACTGAACATCAACACGGTCAGTTCGGGGGGAATTTTTCTTACTTGATTAGATTTCCATGTCCCTCTGGTTGCTGTAAGTGAACAGTATTGCTGACATTAAAGGATTACAGATGAAAAAAAATCTAAATATGTGTATCATCACAGGAACTGCATAATTGCACAAGTAACCTAAGTGGCCCATTTTGATCTGTATCATTCACTCTCCCACTGAATATGTTTTTCTCAAAATAATTGGACATTTTCTTTCAGTCCATAGCATAGTTGCGCATAATTAAGTTTGACTTCAAAATGCAACAGACTCAGCTATGGTAAGTAGCCCCGTGTTTTTTTTTATTATTTTTTATTTTTTTTTTAAATATCACACATTAATATGTAGAATTAATTGGAGGGCGTCGGTGGCCGCACATCTCTGACACGGGTCCAGGCCTGTAATCAGGTGGAGGAATTAACGGGGCTCATTGTTTTTTATGAATCAAATGAAGATTTGTACAGTGGCTGTGTGAAGATGGTTGCCTGAATTTCCATTTCAAAGAGGCACACAGTGCAGCCGGGCAGTAATTAAAATGTGGTGGATTTTGGAGTCCCTGCACACACACTTACGCACAGACCACATACACATACACAAACATTAGTGCAAACTCTCCCCTTCTCCGTCTCTTTTTCCTTCTTTCCTTCTCTCTCTCTCTGCCTCTATTTCTCTCTCTATTTCTCTCTCTCTCTCTCTCTCTCACACACACACACACACACACACACACCCCAGCAAGCAAGGCTTATAAACCAAGGCTGAGACCTGCCAGCTTGTGTGAAAAGAGTGCAGGTGGTTGAAACTGAATTTTAGGCAAACACTCATGTCCCTCATGAGAATATTTAGGAACATAAGTCAACGGAAGGTTATCAAAAAAAAAAGATTTAGAAAAGGGAAAAGAAAAGAAAGCAATTTTAAAAGTTGTCTCTTCATTCTCATAGTTTTAGGGAACATCACGATTGCTGAAGTTTGAGAGTCGTGCATAAATTATTTTTGTCTCTGTCTTGCAAGCTGCAGTCATGGTGCATTTTTAAATTTTAGTCACAGAAAGTATGCAAAATTTGTATTTGTCAGTGGATGCATAATCGTTTCATACATGGATGGATATGTTATGTGTGTGGTTTCTAGTGACCTTGCTGGAGAATGTGATGACTTAAAAAAATGTGGAGGAAGAAAGCTGGGATCTTCTGCCCCAAGTGCTTTCAGCCTTAGCAGAATTGTGAAAACCTCTAAAGACCTGAGAGCGCGTCTTGTGAGCGGACAAGGGAGAAGAGATTAGTGTAATGTGGGTTCTTGCTCTGCTCCCTCACAAAAGCTTCACAACAAGCCTCTTCCTTCTGATCCTCGGCATTGTATTTGTATTAGACCATCCCATGGGTGAGCCAAACCCTTGGAGAAAGCAGCTATAACTTGATCCATCAAGGGCATAAGAAAAAAAAAAAGATATAAGAGGAAGATGTAGGAGGAACACACTGAACATTTAAGTTTCCTATGTTTTACAAGTTACTATTTTGGAGCCAATAGTTTTAGAAAAGAGTAATAATTTTTGTTCACAAACAACACTGCTCTCCATGGTCTGTCAAAGCTAAACAATTAGGCGTTATCCAGCTGGTGGAAGCAAGCAGTCGGCTTGGCATCTGCTGGCTTCATCTGACACAAGATGTAAAATATGTTTCATGGTTGTGACTGAGGAAGCCAACATGACTTCATTACTGCGTGGTCCAGCTCTACGGATGTAGTGAGCTTTTTTGCTGGCACATCATTGTTTTCCAATCTGATTTGCAACTCAGTTTCTGAGTGGATATTAGCTTGTTTGGAGAGGGAACTGGTGCATGCAAAAACCCCTCGAGAAGCATATTTTGAAAGTTTTTTTTTTTCTTTTAAAGACAGGCCTCACCAGAGCCTCACTCTGCCAGTGCTTCTAACTTTTAATCTCTTCAGAGAGTGTGTGCGGGTGTGTGTGTGTGTGCTCTTGGATGGAAACAAATGCTGATCACCCACTTGCATCATGGAGCAGCTACTGTGACATCTAAACCAGGCGAGAAAGTTATGGAAAAAATGGATGTATTGGGCCGGCAGTCAAATTCTCAACAGTTTTTCCTGTGGAAAACGCTAATGTACGGTGCCAAAAATAAATCAAAGTGACAAAGAGGGAGGGTGCGGGAATAGATGGTAATGTTTTTGTGGCTGAAATTTTGATGAAGTTAACCATAGCATCTCTTCAAGCCCGGGCCTTTTGTTTCCTTTCTGAATCATCTCTTTATGGGCTAAAACTTGGATGTGCTGCAAAGGATTTGCTTTTAATGTACATCATGAGAAAATGGCTTCTGCAACAAGCAAGCACAAGCTTTCTTATCCTGCTCTTTGTCTGTCTTTGTAATCCTTTCACACGCACACCAAGCAAATGGACAAGGGTGTTAGTGAAAGGATGATCTAAGAGCAGACTCTCTCATACTTAAGACTCAACACAGATAATGATGTGCATGAACATGGTGTAGCAGATCCTTCTAATTTTGAGAAAATAGATCAAACTAATTTATCCAAGTTTTCCCAAAAGCAAAGATATTTCATTCCTGCAAGATTGTGGAGTTTAATTGTTTTACTAAAAGGACATTTTATATGCTTGTTTTTTTCTATTAAATATATATTTTTTTAATATTGATAATTTAATATACATTGTTTAGAAATAACTGTTGAGTGCTTTGGAAACATCTCAAAGGGTGTTAAATTACACTCGAGGGACCGCTGCCTCGTGCAGCTACACATTCATAAGCAAAATCAGCCATAGCGATCCAAGCAACGCAACGCTTTCGCAGTAAAACCAAAGAAAGTAGCATTTGTGATAAACTACATCTTGAATGGACCAAAAAAAACAGAAATCCGCTGAAATGACAGAGAGCTTGCGGTTTGGCTGAATAGTAAATTTCCCATGAGGCTCTTTGACAATCTGTAGGGACAGCCTCTCTGGCACACGCCACCCACCCACATACAATATACACACACACACACAAAACGGAGCGATGTTTCTGCCAGGCATTATGGGTATAGAAACATCTGGGAGGAGGCTCGCCAGCAACGGGATGATTGACAGGTTGGTGAGAACAGATGAGGGTGTCAGAGGTAGTTTAGTCTTTTTTTTGTTTGTTTTTACAATCAAACAGGGTGAATGAAAGATGGTGTGTTATATCTATAGAAGTACGATGAGAGAAATTCAGGGAGCAAAAATTGACAAATTTGGAAAAACGGTGCATTGTCATCAAAAGTTTTCCTACAATGTTTTACAATCATATGCTACTCAACAGCTTTCTAGTCGAAGCTTGTTTGTCTGCTCATTTGTCAGAAAAAAGTCTTTAGCTTTGACTTGATAAAAAGCACTATCTCTCTTGTAAGTGTTTCTGAACTTCAAAAACCACAACCTTTCATTGCAACTCCCTGGATGTTCAGTATTGATCTGTTCCTCGGCTTAAAAGAACAAAACTAGGGTCCCCAAAACCCAGAAAGTGTTATAAAGTATGACCATATTTTAACCCTTGATAGTCCTGGGGCTGTCAATCAAAACAAAACTCTGAAGAATTACAATACTTTATTGAGATATGTTTACTTAAAATTTAGAATAGAAAGCTTTTATTGTCATTCCACTCAAACGGTACAACAAAATTGATACAATTGCAACAGCAAAAATCTTGATCCTTCCAAGAATTTTTATATGCAATTTACTAGTAAATTTATTCGTCAGAGTACCTTTATACTAACAATCAACTGAAAATGTAGTGTCCATAATTTAAAAGTAATGTAATTGTCCATATCTTTTTACCTTAACATGTGATCCAAGCATCATTTAGGTTCAGCTGGCATTATCTGCAAAATGAGCAATCTCAAAACTGAAATGTGAACAAAGTACATTCAGACTTGAACTCAAAACTGTTGATTTCCAATGTGTTTGCAAAAAGTTTGTGCACAACTAAACTTCCACCTAATGTCGTTTTTGTTGCTGACAGACTTAATGAGCATTTTTTTTAAAACATTTCTTGTGATTGTCATGTGTGCTTATACATTAATGAGCAATGTTCTTAAATTAATTTCACCCTAATAATTTGGCTATGAACAAATTTCTCACATTGCAATCTGAAATAGAGGAGGTAGAGTGGAAACTCAAGTCCATAATTAACTTTCTTTAACTTTGATTATTTAGTTAAATGCATTTAAGAGCAAGATAAAAAAAAAATGTAGTCACAGAAATTTCCCATCTTTTTTTCCGCCGCTTTGCTTTGGCTTGGGGTTTTGCCTCAGCAGGGTGAGAGGCTTTGTGTTCTTGGTTAGGGGTGGGGCTCAGGGTATACATTGGGGGAAGTACAATGTTCCTCCTCATGCTTGAGAAAAGCTAAATTTATTGGTTACCATCTGCAGGGTGGAGGAGTTTGGGTTATGGCCAGGCCAAAGAAAGGCTTCTAATTAAACAGTCATCATTATCAACTTATGGTCAGTGATCATCGTCCTCAACATTGGTTCTCCAAGACGAACATGGGATCATTGAGGCTTTTCCATGGAGCCAGTTCTGGACTGAATTAGAATACAAGAAACAGGAGGAAAGTGCTAGTGAGAAGACTTTTTTTCCCCCCTCACTTGGCAGTACAAGCAGAATATATCCACTCAGGTTTAAACAATTATCTAACATCAGAAAAACCAGCAGAGCCTCAGCGCTGGCACAGCTATCCCGCTATGGTTTAAGACATGACCAAGTGTCCCATGTAAGCAGAGCTTTCAATAATTTCAATTAGTGTAAGAGGGGTGTGCCTGCAGTACCGGTATCACTGCTGCTGGAGGAGCTTTGCTTTGAGGTTGACAGCCCCTTAATATAGTATTTCATGGTTTGATGTGTGAGTGACACACAGACGCTCCAAGAGGATGGCAAAATGGTTTATTAGGATCTAATTAGAGCCCTGTGATTAAAGGGGAAGTGACTGTGATTAGGAGACCTGCAGATGATGTGGAAACATGGATGAATATTCAGTGAAGAAAAAAAAAAAACACAGTATGTATTAGCCTGTAGGTATTCGAATGTGTGTGCGTGCGTGTGTGTGTGTTGTAGATTTTCTGAGCGCCTCTGAGCCTTGTCTCCCTCGGATCAACCGTGTTATGGTATCATCTCTACAGCGGAGGAGCTTTACAGCTTAAGCTATTAGGCACAAAATGCAAAGCCGAACATGGAACTGCAAATTCACATTTGATGTTGTTCTCTGAGTACATTTGACACATGATGAGCAGCTTCTGGAACTCAAAAAAAGAGAAAGAAAAATGCAGGTGAACGCGTTTTGTTTCATAGTTTAATTCTAGCATGTGAGTGGATTTTCACAGCCAATTTAACATGAAACATGAGGAATGTTGTACCAAGCCTCATCTACTTTAGGAAGCCAATAGAATCACACATTCTTTTTCACTTTGGAGTATGCTCTGTTTATTCAGAGATAAATGGCCTATTATTGTTAGCCTCCATCAATGGAGAGATGACTGTTGGATTTTCTTTCTGTTCGCCTCACCATTCTGTAACTTTTCCAAATCCGCAATAGTTTTCGGTATTAAAAAAAAAAAAAACATTCAGGGGACTCTTCTGAAGACTGGAGATTGTCAGCAGGGCCTTGAGATTTTACAATTTCACAACTGACTTCCTCCTTAAAATGACACTGGCTTACCTGCCTATTACTCCCTTTGATTTCTACAGTACATGCTTCTGCGCTCCGAGAGGTATTCATAATAAGCTTAAACTCCACTGGCTTCGTTGCTAAAGGGGGTGCTTATCTCGCTGCTATTCAGGAGAAAGAAGGGTAATATTTTTTCCAATTTCAACATTTTACTGTTTGGCCACACTCTGCCCAAAACCACATCAGAAAGGGGGCGGTTGGATAGCACACATGGACACACACACGGACACCCCCTCAAGTGTGCATTTATCACATATGCACACACACTCCATTCAGAACTGTTCTGTGATAAAATTATTTTAACAGCTTGAATTCTAAGCTCCATGTTTTTCATCAAATGTAGTTCTGTGATAATTTTTTTTTCTTTTTTTAGTTTTTTAACTAAACGCTGCTTGCACGCTTTCTTAACTTGCGCTTGTCTCATGTGGTTGAAATATGGTTTGTTGCAGAAAACCAATCCCTAACTCTTCTTACTTCATGACTTGACACACATTTTAAACTATTAACATTTTCGTTTTTCCAACCACAGGAATGCTTCAAGTAGCTTTGACGAAAATACTCATATTCAACGTAAAATATATGTGAAAAGCAGTTTGTGGTGAGCAGCAGTAGCACTTTTGCTTGGGGCACCGTAATAAGAAACATGTGTTCGCAAGTGAAAAGAAAATATATTTCTTGTGACCCACCTGTTGTGCTGTTAACACCAGATTCAAGTTAATATCATGTGAAGAGCTGCCTCTGAGAGCCTCCTGCTCCTTTGTCGCTCTTCGTCGGCAATGACACCTGGAGCTCCTTGGCGTGACGCTGAGGCCAGCGAACGTTGGCCCGATGAAAATTCCTAAGCAGAAAAACTAAACCTTTGCAATAACAAGAACTACACACACATAATTCATCTAGGTGCAGAGTTGTTTTTTTTTTTTTTTAACTTTGTCTTTCTGCTGCACTTCATAGTTTGCTCCAGATAATTTTTTTTTTTTTTGTGAATTTTTATGTCTCAGCTCAATGCCTGCAGCCTGGGCTTGCTGAGTTTCTCAGTTTTACCATAGCTTGTGCCATGGCGTAATGGGCGTCCAGGACATGATGGGAATATAATAACAGCTTGACAGTGTTTTTCTTACCCCCTCCCTCTGCGTTAAAAGTGAAACCCATCCAGAAACGTCGAATATATAGGGACTGGCTGTGATGTCAGTTGTTATTGCTGGATATGCAAAGTAGTAAATTTTGAAGTATTTTCCACAATCTGCTGCACAGAGAGCATTATGTCACAAAGGCCACATTGTAGCTTGTTGGGTGTAGAGCCCTTTTCTCATTCTCTTGTTCTGTGCCCCTCTTGGCCACCTTCTGTGCTTCCAGTCCAGACTGCAGCCTCTCTTCATGCCCATTTCCTCTCTTTGTGCTGAAATCAATTGACAATAGAACTATATGGTATCTTACATAATGGGTAAAATCTTTCATTTAAATTGCAAAAGAATAAATAACCAAGGATGTTGCTTCGTTCTGCGCTTGTGATTAAGATTTATTCGTTGGCACATACAAAACCACTCAGAGCATTTTATGAACAACTTAACTTGAACTACTGAGTGTAATTGATTTGAAGTAAAGTTTTTTTTTTTTTCATTCCTTTGCTGCATGGTTCAGACTGAAATGCTGACTTTTTTCAATACAGTTTGGAATGGAAGAGCTTCCTGTTTTCTACTAATTAAATTTGCAGCTAACATATGCTGGCAAGAACCTCTTACCTTGTTTGACTTATTTATTGCCTGGCTGTAGAGGTAATTTGACCTTTCAATTCAAAGACCCTTTTTTAATCCAGAAAAGGAGTGTTAAAGTCAATTAGAACGGTAATCAGTGGCTCAAACACTACATTTGTTTCCTATGCCGAGACAAGCAAAGCAGAGGCTTGCCCTGAGCTCCTTTTCCTCATCTTCTGGCCCTCCAGCCCCCTCCAGGATGAAAATCAGGGCTAAAAGAGGAGAAGGAAACGGGGCTGAGGCACAGAAAAAAGAAGAGAAGGAGAGAATGAGAAACAAGGGAGAGAGGAAAGCTCCCCTACGGTTCCTGCCATGTCACCGGAGATTTGTGTCCTCCTTTTAAATCATTTCCCTCTTTAGAAGATTAAGAAGGCAGAAATATTCCTAAACTGATCATTTCCTTTCCTCCTAAATGGACTCATTTGCATTTGAAAACACCGCCATTAATTGTGGGTTTCAAGAAATAAAAGACAAATGACCTCTGTAAATAAAAAAACACAAAATCGAAAGGTTGTAATATTAATTGTCTGAGTAGTTGTTCATGGGGCAGGAGAGGCAGAGCAAAGCCTAACATTATTATCAGATTTAAACTGTGGCCGAATGCACTTAGGCCTTGTTTTTATTTACGCCAATCTTAAATCTTATAAGATTTCAGTCTTTTTTTTTTTCCTGAAAGAAGTTTCCTTCTGGTTCAATAGATTACTGAACCATTAATTTGGTTCAGTAATCCACCAAAAGAAAAAAAGACAAAAACTGTAGTTGAATTGGTTTGCAGATTGCAGTTTCAACCAGATCCAGACAAACAGAGAAAAATGCTGTTATACCAGGGAGAACAGCGTTGAGTGACTTTCCCAACTCGGATTATCTTCCCATCTCCCACATGCAAAAATTTAATGCTAAAACTTATCCAACTTACAACTGCAATCAATATTTGCCAATTGATAATCTGTGACCATAACACAAGACTTTGTTGGAAAAGAATTGCACGCTTTCCCCCCTGGAAACGAGGAAAAGTGCAGGATAATTTGTGGACTCCGATGCCTTGTTGTAACCTGATCATTTATGGATCAGTTGTTTTCTTTCTGGTTTAATTCAGCATGTGATTGATTTTCAGCGCAGTACCGATGGAAAACATCCACGCTAAACCGCTTCCGAGATGGAGAATCATTTGAATACAGATGCTCGCGGCTTAGGCCTTGTAACTGGAAACCACTCAGAGCCCGGAGACAATTGCAGGTTGATTATGTTGCTTCTGACAGAAGTTGCAAGTCTTTTGTAAGGCAGACATATTTGCATCTAAATGCTTATTGTAGACATCTAAACAGCATAAAGCCTGATTGTAAACGCCAGCTGTTGGGCCGTATTCAGGAGTGAAATAAAAAAAAAGGAAAATTGAGATGGAAATGTGCAAATCATTTTCAAACACTGGAACTAAAATCAATAAGGGAGAAATGTTGGTTTGCTGGTTGTACATTTTCATTGGATTTGTTTATACAATCATATATGAGCCTATTTACAGTTAGCTCTGTATGTTTATTTTTACTGCGCGGAGACCCGCTTGTGTTCATGTTCTTTTATTATTTGGTTACTGCCGCAGGCTCTTTGATCCCCCACATCTGCACACAAAAACACACACACACACACACGCACACTATTAACAATGTTGCACTACAAATGTCAGAATTTATGCTCAGATAATTGAGCAGTTTTTATACATAAAACAACTGTTGCGATACATTTGCCAGAG
Source organism: Brachyrhaphis terrabensis (assembly GCA_903067065.1). Taxonomy (NCBI): domain Eukaryota; kingdom Metazoa; phylum Chordata; class Actinopteri; order Cyprinodontiformes; family Poeciliidae; genus Brachyrhaphis; species Brachyrhaphis terrabensis. The sequence goes on from CAEGAG010100193.1 coordinate 23,182, forward strand.
CTACTTCTTTTGGTCACTTGTGTTTGCAGACAGTTATGAACACGTCACTCTCTCCTTTGGAAACAGTTGTTTGTGTGCATGTGCGTGTAAGCGCAGTCACATATACGTGGGCATTCACGTGAATGTGCGTGCATGGTGCCCGAAACGGAGTGATGCCCCTGCTGATTCTGCTCCTCCAGCCCTTTGTCCTGCAGCACTCAGTGTGTCTACCTCCTCAGGAGACTGTCAGGCTTCTCTAGTGTGGCTCCACAAAGGCCCAGCCTCCTTTGAGGTGTTAAAAACTTCCATTTATGCATCTCCCTGGACAAAAAAAAAAAAAAAAGCACAGAGCCCATTTGAGTCCAGTAGCAACACAGACAGACATTGTGGCCACGCTTCTCTAGCACTCATTTCACAGATTCTAAAACCAGTATGTGGTGAACAGGATTTGAGGGGCTAAAGTGCCCCACGAGGGCCAGGCGATAAGAGGGGAGAAACGCCACCGTGCAGTAAACTAGAAGATGGGTCCAGGAAAATAAACACATTACCTGGGAGAGAGGAAGAGACTTGTTTTCATACCCCTGACCCCCCCAACTCACACACAAACACAAAGCCCCACGCCGAATGAGAAAGAGACAAGGATAGGAAAAGAAAAAGGAAAGGAAATACGTGTATATATATACCTTGGAAGTTAAGAAAAGGGCTCCTTGGCGTGCCAAAAGACAAGCTTATTCTCTGTTCTCTCTCTTCACAGTCTTTGGAGTAAAAATAATGTTAGAGGAAAAAAAAAAAGCCGGAGTTGCACAGCAGCCTCTTAGGAACCATTGGGAGTGAAAGCTGTCTACTGTGGAGGAAAACATTCTTTCTGGGTGGCTGTTTCTCTCCTTTCTCTTCGCCTCAACGCTGTTACTGAATGAACAGACTTTTATTCCAGGTATGCAATGCAAAGAAAATGACAGATAATGTACTTGCTAAGCATATGAAAGCCCTGTTCATCCACTGCGAGGCTTATCTACCAACCTAGTAACAAACTCACAGTAAGGAAGCTCTTCTTCCTTAACTTACATCAGCTCTGCCAAAACATACTGGCTACTGTTTCACTCTCAACAAAGATATTTTAGCAGGAGTGACATTCTGGTAGTCATTCTTGACACACAGGCGTGAAACGTTTTGTGAGTGTCTGGTCTGATGTATTTCAGTGTCAGTGTCAGGGGACAGAGAAAGAAGGAGAGAAAACCCCCCCGGCAGTCTGAGAGAAACAGGGGAAAGATAAAACGAGAGAGATTTGTAAAGCTGTGACAAGTAACGGTAAGCTGGAGTACATAACAGCTGTTTGCATGTGATTGACCACATTTCCAAATAACTCAATATCACAGTCTCTTGCAGAAATTCAAATTGCCTTTCTGGTGTATAGTGGAGGATTTTTTGTTCTTCATGGCTGCCTTGGTATGCCTTAAAGTCCTCTTACTTTTCACTGTAGCAAAAAATACTCAAGCCTTGTTTGCAGATGATGCGAGATCAAAAGAAAAAAAATAACGCAATGCTGGATACAGAACAGCCAATTTTACTTGTTCAGTTACAATATCAGACTTTTTTTTTTTTTTTTTGCCAGAATATTCTGGGCTTCACCTCTTTACCCCCAGCATCCCCCTCCTTAGCCTTTCCGCTATTTCCGCCGGGACCACTGTTACAGCCCCATCTCATTGCATCCCAAAGTCCCTCGTGCAGTTTCCAGGCTGACTGTGTGGCTGCTGCTTCTGCAGAGATAACCACACTGCGCCCAGGTAGGGAGCAAGCCTACTGATGGCATAGATTACTCTATTGTCAAAATAACTAACTCTGCAGAATTCCTACTTTAGCGTGTTCGGACGAAGAGGAGAGTGAGGATTTGGGATGGAGGATTGGGAGGACTTTTATTTAGTTTTTTGATAAACGCGCTGCAGATCTGGACAAATTTCAAGCAGGAGTTGAAGTATAAGTTTTAGCTTGCTCATGCATATCCACACATGGCTGCGACACACATGCAGCAGGCACATATCATTCTACCGCAGAAAATCAAAAAATGCCCTAGCTAAAGGCTGAATTAATAGAAATCTAAGTGCATTAATCACCGTCTGAACTAAGTCAGAACAGGTAAAATAGGACAAAATGTTGACCAGCGTTGACATGTTAAAATGCATTTTTGAAGAGAATCAAAGTTTATGCAATAAAGCACCATCTAGTGAAATATGTTTGTTTAAATATAAGTCTGTTACTCTCATCTCTAATTTATTTCTATTTGTTGGACTTCTCCAATTCAAATGTAAAAGATTCAGTACTACTTTCTGGCATCACTAAATCAGACCAAATTTCTCAGAATAATAAAGAAAAATCTATAACTTCAGTCGCAGTTCTTGCATGAATGGAGACATGGATGAGCTCCATTTTTTTGCCCAACCCAACCACGCTGCCCAACGCAGACTTATTTCATCTTACTTTTCAAAAATAAAAACTGAAATATTATTTAAATATGCTTCTATCATGATCTAGAAGCATATATGATCAGATATATGATCAGACTTTCTTCTGCAGAAGAAAGTCCTTTAATTGTTTTAAAGTGGGAGTTTTAAAGTTTGTTTTTACAATTTAATAGATTTATTTGCAAAATAAATTCTTTTTACCAAAATGGACAACCTGGAGAAATAGAAGTATGCACTATGATACATAGAACATAAAACAAACAAACAGAGTCACGCTGGTATGAAATGGTGCTTCAAATTGGTGAAGAGGAAAGTTGACAGAGGTCCTCAGCTTCAGGAAAAACAAAACAGCTCTAACCTCGGTTTAAAATCTAATATTGATAGATCCTAATATTTCAAATTATATACCGTACCAATGCAACATTACCTTTTTCTCACCTACAGCTTTACTTTGTGGTTTTGGCTTGAGGTTGCAGCTTCTATAAAACCTTCTCTGATGCAGAAATCCTCAGGTATAGCCGCAGCATAGATTTCAACATAAGCTTTATTTTGAAGAAACAAATCTGGTGCATGCTGTATTTTACAGTGATTGTTGTTTCTACATGTTCTTCTTTTAATGATTGACTCCACGATACGTGCATCCACAGAAATTGCCCGGTTTGAGTTCACACTATTTATTTAAGTTTCTTGGTTGGGGTTGGAGCTCAATAAAGAAAAGATAGTGAGAGGTGAATAGGAGACAAATGTGAATTAGAATAGAATAGAATAGAATAGAATTCAACTTTATTGTCATTGCACTGTCACAAGTACAAGCAACGAAATGTAGTTTGCATCTATCCAGAAGTGCTGGACAGCACTTCTATCCAGAACTACTGTGGCCATGTAGTTTAAGGTTTTGGAGAGCTATTTAAAATTTGGGTCATCATTGGGGGGAAAAAAAAGACTAAAAGTCAGACAGATTAATATTCGGCACATTCCACACCAAACAAACACTTTGTGAAGACTATCAGTAGTCTTCACAAAGTGAAGACTATTGATATGAAACTCTACTGTGTTTAATTTTCTGTACAACAAGTCTGGACTTAAGTGGCAATAATAATTGATGTACAGTAGTTAAAATTTTTAAGATGAATGAGCTTGTAATTTAAATTCAGTATGTTATTCAAATCACCAGTATATGACTGTACTGTGCAAAATGGTTCCATTATTATTTTTGTATTTAAAAACTTTACTTACAGCTTGAGCTTCATTGCTTCCAAGTATTTCTTCTTTAGCGAATGTGTGTGCATGTGTGTGCAAGAGATTGCGATGCTATGCAGCCAGGACTGAAGAAAAAGGGCACTCTTTGACTGAAATGCCACAGGTGACTGTGAGCTCTCTGTTTTTTGCGCCTTTGATGTCCAGCTGCATCAGTCTGTTTGAAACTTGTTACCTGTGAGCAAAACCTCTGGTATTTTGAGTGTGGTGAGATCATTTCAGCGCAGTCCTCTCCGTCTCACACCGCTAACAATAAACAAAAAAACGATTAACTGGAATTGGTTGTGAAAACAAGAGAAAAAGCAGTGATGCTATAATTGGTAATAAAGAGAGCTCGTTTAATGTTTCTGAGCCCTGAGGTGGGATATAAAAAAGGCTCCTGCATGCTGGTACAACAGGCCAATTGACACTGACTGCTGAACACCAGGGATTCCTGCATTTGCTTCATTATAATATCATCTGGCTTTGTTCATTATTTGCAATTATAAATTCTTTTGTGATTTTCCCCCCTCAAAAAAAAGAAGAAAATAATTAACTATAATAACCAGTGTATAAATAATGCACCACCCCATGTCTTATTTATCTCTTTGTTCTCAATTAACATCAAATCATTATTTGAAAGGTTTGTTGTTATTAGCACTCTCTGTGATTACAAGAGCTCTCAGTTAAATAGACAAAAGGGTTTACTGAGTTGCCATCTATGGAATATGTATTTTATCCCGCAGGCCGGGACTGTTGGTGTGCACTAATGGCAATTAAAAGTAAATTACATGTATTTGTAAAGACAGGAATAGGTTGTTGCATCTGGTGCTGGTTGGGAACGATGAAATAGAGGAAACTATTCAGATTATCAGTGAGGCTGCTCCTTTTAAACCTGAGTTCCTGTTGCGTTAAAGAAACAAGACCTACAGCTGTGCTTATCTGGTATTTTATTTTCATTAACATTTTGCTTTGGAAATGAACTTTATACAATAATATCTATGACAATAAAGTAAAGAATATCTTGTAAAAACGTGCAAACAATCTTTCAAGGATAAAAAAAATTGTTTTTATGTGCTGCTGTATGGAGCGGCGTTCCATTCAGCTGAGGTCACAGGGGTCCCCTCACTCCCATTGTCACTTCTATAGCCTCAAGGCTGCCACATTCAGGCCCTTCTCACTCAGTTAGCCCTTCAGCCTCCCCCGCAGCAGATTCTGCCGTGCTCCGACAACAATGCTTTGGCCGTTCTATATATTTATCCAGCCTTGTTGATGGTGGCTTATTGGCCCCGGCAATGAAAGACTGAGGGGCTGCACTGCAAATTAGTGACAGATCAGTTAAGCATGACCTCAAAAAACCCTTGGCCTTGTTTAATTGGCAGTGTAGAAGCAGACTAATTGTATAAATTGGCTGGTAATGAGATCCAGGCTTATTGTGAAAAACAAGATAATATGTGAAAAGGAACACAAACAAGCCTGAAGCTTTTCCACCTCCTGGTCTGATGTCTTGGTATTTCTGTGTTGTCGATTCTTCCCAATTGTTCTGAGTCAAATTCTTCTAAATGTCATCTGTTTTAACAACAAAATATCAAAACCCTAAACCGTACATGGCCTGCGATGGACTGGCGACCTGTTCAGGTGGTACCCTGCCTCTCGTCCAACAGGTACCAGCACTCCTCGCAACCCCACTAGGGATAAGCATGTAGGATAATGGACAGATGGGTAAAACGCACATACTCATGACAATGAGTTGGTTTGGGAATTGTCTGCACTTTGTTAGAATGAAAAGGTCAGTGTCGAACTCTCAGGCAGTGATTGTTTGTTACCAGTCATCTATATCAGGGAGCAAAAGACAGCATGAGTTACAATAATTCTAGCCAGATGTGAGATGTGACTGCCTCCACTTCATTTAAAGCCTTAATACAGCAACACAGTTTTTGACTGATAAAACTTAGATAAACTTAAGAAGGTTGTCTAGTGAAAGTGTAGAGTGGGTATACATTGTCATAGCACTGAAACTCGTGGATAGAAAAGTGTTCAGTTTAAGGTGTTTTGAATTGTGCCCACTTCGGCTGGAGTTTTCTTCCTGGTAAACAGGAAATCAGTTCTTTCCACCGTTGCCACATGGTTACTGAGGATAAGGGATTGCTGCAACGTTAATTTATCAATGTGATTAACTGTCCACTGCCACCACGTACAGGTCTGGAGTCTGGAGAAGGAATTGGTGCAAAGTCAATGACTCTAGGCAATTAGCTGTGCTTCCCTACTTAGGTAACCAAGGAATTATGTAATGTATGTAATTTCATTTGAATCTGCCTGTGTGGTTGGATTGTATTGGATTACCTTGAGTATTTATATCTGGATATAAATTGAACTCATTTGTCCTTTAAAGTCCTGTGAGATGGCAGCAGCAGCGATGAATTAGTGCTATATAAATAAACAGAAATATCTTTTAGGGCTCGTATAATTTGAGAGACCACATTAACAGAGTTTTTACACATCTGTCATTTTTAATAAAAACGATCAGTTATAATTCTTACATAGTTTCAATGATGTGCAGAAAAGAAAAGATGGCTCAGGTGGAGTGAATGTACTCTGCCCTGGAGCTTCATGTTGCTTTGTAAGCTCTCTAACAGAGTTACCAGCTTTTTAAGAGACACGCTTAAACTAGCAGAGCATGGCCTCTAAATAAACCACTAGGTGTCGGAGCTGGATGGAAGATGGAAAAATTAAATAAAACAGCTGGTTTATTATGCAAGCTATTTATTAGTGAAATCTGCAGATGGGAAGGTAGATTAATGCGGTAGCTGAGGAGAGACTGCAGAACAGTCTTATATAATTGACAACTATGAGGACCGAGAGGTACTATGGCTGTTTTAGCTCATCTGTCCTGCAGTCAAGAGTTTGTAATCCCACTTGCTTTTTGCAAACTGAAACGATTATAACTATTTTTAATTTGATGTTAATTTAGTCAAATGAAACTACACTCAAAGATGTGGCACAAAATGGTCTTTTTCTCTGTTACTCTCCAGGTTTTTTACATGAGTTCAAAGTCAACCAACCAGTGATCACTGGAAGCTGGGGATTGAGTCTTTCAGTTTTTGTAAGTATCACTTTGCCTCTTCAGCTGTCTCTGTCTTGCCACGTCTCACACACCCCTGCTGCCTTTCACCCACACTGAACACCTGCATTAAATGAGGTGGACAATTAGATAGACTCACATTGTATGCACAATTAAACAGTTTCAGGCACAACAGTGCTGACAGACCTTTTTCCTCAAATATCAGCCCCTTAAACCTATTTTTGTTGGAATTGTGCATCAAAATTTATCTTTGGAAGCTTTACTTTAAACATGTAAAGAGACGTAGTAATATTATTGTCGTGAAATTAGATGTACTTTAAAGCAACGTTAAATACACCTGAATCCTCTCTGCACGAATATTACGTTAACCCTCTTTTTGCAGCTGCAGGCAGTGCAGGTTTTCTAATGAAAATCTATCCAAGATATTAAACAAATAAAAGTCAGGAACTTAGATGATATTATTCTTCTCTTATAAATGTCATTGGAGTTGCCACGGGAATCATAATATTGTGGCTGGGAAGCTCCTCAATAACAGCTTTGAAATGTCTGTCTGAATTCAAAGTTCATGGCCATTTACCATTGTTTGATCATGCTATTTCTCATCACACAATGCCTTCTGCTCACAGGAGTGCACACCTGTCAACCATAGACCTATTTCTAGCTTTCAGTCATCTGTCAGTCAGGCTAGATTTAACAAGCCATGAATTTTAATGCAAACAGGACATTTCACAATGTAAAGTATATTAATAGCACTGCACAATAAACAATGAAAAGAACAGTTTATTGATACAGATTGCAATGATGTGGTATGGTATGATAATCTTTGGTAAGAATACTGTGGTTTTGTTTTATAAAACAGACATAGAGGGCACTTTTTGCTTTTGTTTAAAGCAAAACAGAATAGATCATGTAAAATTGCATGTCAATTGGGCATAATAATTTGTTTTAATTTGAATTTTTTTCTTGTTTTACTTTTTGTCTGTTTGTAATAAATAAATAAAAAAATAAAAACCATTTGTACTGTTGCTAAAATAAGACATGTCGATTTGATTAATACAGTTAACATTACTAAAAATATATTATAATTGTAATAATGGTTGCAGTTCTCAAGTTTTTAAAAAAGCATTACCTGAGTAAAGGGCCCAATACAGTTGATGCATGGTCATGTGGTTTTCAGATGTTCGTTTTCTCACAGACCCTTCACGGTCCATAAGACCCACAGAGTAGACCTCCTGTAAAACTCCTCCCACTGCAGTAACGTCATGGTGTTTGTTATGTGTGTGTTACAACAAAACAATAAGCACAATCATCTTGGCAGAAAGGAATGACTACTACGTGCTCACAAGTTTGGAGGAGGAGGAAGTAATGATTGACAAACTGCAGCATCTCATTTTTGTTTTCATTTAAAAGGAAACACAGAGACAGCAGTCTATGAACGTAAAGAAGTTGGATAATGCAAAATTAATATGTGTAGGTTAAAAGATCAATCTCTGTCTAAGCGTTTTATGACAATAAGTATAACAATGACTATAGTTTTTAATGTTTAATCTGTGCAGGTGAAAAAATTGCAAACACCACAAAGCAAAATTTAAAACATGCATACATGTGGTTGTACATCTTATTAACATCATGTTACCTGCATGTGCTGGTTAAAAAGGCATTTTCTGATGCTAATCAGGTTTAAGCATACAAACACTGAACTAACGTGTTTATGGTGAAAGTTTGCAAGGTTATTAGTCTCCTGTCATTATTTGTTACAAAAGATAACCCGGCATGAATCCCCAGCAGATTAACTGTGGTTCCGCCCCCTTCACATTTAGCTAGATTTTCATACAATCAAGAATCTGAGTATTTTGACTTAGAGGCTTAATTAATCTTTAAAAATGACTGGAAGTAATCTAGTTTGTGCGTCTGATGCAACATGCTTAATTGGACTCATTCATTCTCCTCTGGAAACACCTGAGAGTACATTGCGACCGTCTGAATGGATATACACTCTGTTAATTTACCGTTTATCTAATAAGCTACATCCACAAAGTCTCTCAGCTGTTCAGGCCAGTGTTGACGGGCCACCATTGGGATGTGGGGAGCCATTTTGAGTGAAATTAAATAAACACCACTTCATCCTAAACAGAGAAGTCATTCACCAGTTTTTCATTTTCATTGTCTATTATCCAACAAATGAGTCTCTTCAATCCACTGACCCTCCAATGATTGTGGTCAATATGCCAAACAGAAATTGCATGACAATGATTTTAATTTAATCAACCACAAAGACTTCAGTAAATCCCAAAGCTGAGTTGGTCAATATTAATTGTTTAGATGTCGATGGTGGAAATGTGTAAAACTTACTATCCTTTACCTGATGACTATATTTTGTGCCGTGTTGTTATGCCCACTTTCCATTTAACAGCATAAAAAAAAGATGAGTAAAAGGCCAATATGGATTTTTATGTTGTCCTGTTTCGTATTTTACATACACTTTTTATTATGAGATAGAGTTTTCCCCTGTACACACTCCTGTCAGAAAAGAGGACCAGAGAAGATGCTATTAATCTTCTTTCACACCAGCTGTAGAAAGCAATGCATAACTAAAAGTCTGGTAAAACGAATTAATGATTTCAGCCATGAGCTTTTCTTCCAAAAAGCTATGAATCGTCTCCAGCTGATAATGCACCACAACCCTAGAGTGTGAAATCCTTGTTGCATTGTGAGTAGCCGGTTAATTGATTCGCAAATTATTTAAAGTTTGTGGTGCCCAGGGGAGCACTACGGTCTAATGGCAGCCCATTTCTACAGAGATAAAGGAAAAATAACCCTTCTCAGCTAAGATGACACTACATTGTAATACTGAGCTAACAAGCATAATTTGGGTCTCAAGAGTAAAGCTATGTACATTTTGGATCGATTCAGTACATGTTCCTCAATGCAGACTTTATCGCATCCTAATCCTGTGATCCAATTGGAAATACTCCTTTAATCAGACTTTTAATTTTTCTTAGTTATCGCTTTATTATTTCTAGAAAGCAAGAAATTAAGAATGAACTCAAACAACCCCAAATAGTTTGATTTCAATGTCAAAATTATTATTTTTTTGACAATGGCACATCCAGCCAAAATGGTCAGAAATGTGTCATTATATGTGTGACTTTTTATTAAATATACATCATTCAAACATTCTGAAGCTCATAGGAAACCACAATTAAAAGTTATGGAACAGTTAAAGGTTAAAAAACATATGATAATTTTTAGAACTCATTCAATTCTTTTCAAGTTTATAGCTTCTACTTATTTCCATTTCTGAAAAAAAAAAAAAAAGAGAACTATAAAATAAAATATTTCTCTACATTGTATTTGGTTCAGACAGTGAGAACATTGGAGGTGCAGCTAAACTTGCAGGAGGAAAGTTTACCGAAAGCGGTTATTGATGAATTTAATATAGACATCAACAGGTGTTCTGTACTCACAGAACGATAGTAAAGGAACATATTTTTTTGTCTGAGAAACATTAAACTAACAAACAATACCCATAGTCACCTCAAACGTTTAGCCACTGTCTCAAATATGGAGCTACCTATCATTGCTATGGCATAAACTATGTGTTGTTCTTCAGCAAAACAAAAAAAGTATCTTTATTATATTCTTGTCCTGGAGCCACCAATAAGCATCTACAGATTCAGATGACATACTTTTATTCAAAAGATCGACTTGATGGTGTGTTTATTAACTCTACATCAGAGTCCATATGTGTTGGTAACTTCTCGTTTTAGAGGGCTTGATACATATGAACAACTAAAAGGCACTAGAAACATTTTGTTTTATTTTGTAGGATCTCCTCTTTTTAAAGTGTGGAAAAATTATGAACACAGTTAAATATGTGAATTTAGAAAGGTTTATAATGGCATAGTTACTACTGTCACTTGTGTAGAATAGAATGGTGTACAAGCTCACATTTTTTATTTTATGCGTCTTTGATTGAAGTTGGAAGACCTCTGTGTTAATATCAAGAAACCTCTAATATTGTCCCATTAGCAACTGCTGTCATTCAGACACACGGTGTTGGCCTGATTTAAATAAAATGAAATGAAGATGGTTGTTTCTGCTCCCTTGGCTTCACTCATTGCCATAAACATATGCTCTGTGCCCGCTTCTTTCCATCTTATTTATGACTTTAATTTGTTGTGTGGGCTGCACAAGAAATCAAATTTAATCCAATCCTCCCAGGGACCCTGTCATATAATAACATGGTAATTTCTGTGTATCCTTTTGAAAAATGAGAAAATTAATTCTTCCTGACATGTTCTAATTATTCCAGTGTGAACAGGGGATGGGATCCCCTCCCTTCTCCTATCCTCCCCCCTCCTAGCTCCCTAAGTGTCAGTTGCCGACGGGTGTCGAGGTGCTAATGCTGACCAGCAGCGCGTTTAATTTGAAACATGAGCAGACACCTTTCAACACACCTTCCTAATGTTGGAGTGGCTCACACAAATTAATTCACTACTCATCTGGTAACGCTGACTGAAATTTGTGTGTCTGAAAGCAATGTGTGCATTTGTATGATGTGATACAGGGACAGTAGCACCACTTGGACTAATTCAGATTAGTTAAGGGAACTGAAGGTGTGTGTCCTTGTGTATCCTACAAAAAGGTGCAGATGCATATTGTCACTGCGTTCTAATTTGTGCTTTTCCAACTACCCTTTTTCTTTTCAAGGGGGAATTTATGAATAGTTTGAAAATTCCTTTTTCTATCCCCATCTTCTTTTTTCTCAAACCAAAAGTAACTTAACACCCATAACATCTAAGAGAACTTTGAGAGATCTATTTGACTGTCACCATGAAGATCTTTAGCTAATTATTTTAGCATCGGCAGAGATTTTACTATGTTTGTTTGTCCTGTCTGAAATTAATTCAGATTGTTTCTCTTTTTAGGACGACTAAGATTCCTGAAATGATTTGTCTTGACTAAATTACTTTATGTTACTTTCTTATGAGTCATGATTTTACATACACTAAAGTTACTTTGCTATAATTTGGAAATGAGATGTCGATGTCATGGCTTTGTAAGCTTCTTAAGGAACATGATTTTAGGCATATGTTTGGTTATTTTTTTAAAAGTGACTATATGGTGTTTTTAAATCCCTCCTTTTCACATTTAAATCATTCAATTGTGTTTTGTCAAAAGTGGAATTGCAATGCTTTGGTCTGAATTCCTCGTTATTATAGCTCCACAAGCCCCTCTTTTAACCATGTTCTAAGTGGGTCTGACAGCATCTCATTTTGTTGCGGTCTCTTCAAATGCGAATGAGGTACTTCACAACCCACCGCCCTCCAGATCGCAGAACGTTCCACTCCACCACGTTCGACCATTTTTGTAGTTCAGTGGGAGAGATCAAATTATTTAGTGGCCTACAAAACATCCCTGAATGTATTTGAACTATGCTGTTCATGTAATAGTACTATTCAAAACAAGCATAGCTATTCAAAACTCTAACTAAAAGCGAGCACACAGTGGTAACATAGCCAGAAGGCACATTGCAACTGCTGTCAAAACAATGGCCAGGAGATTCATATGATATTTCATATTTACATTTTTTTCAGCTAATTCCTTTGCTATGTCCATCGTTTGCATAGATGGAACTGAGGCCCTTAATCAGTCAAAGTCTTTCTTGATACTGGTGGAGAACCTCTTTGAAGTGCCCGGTTAAGTGCTATGTTTCTTGTAAATGTACCAAAATCCAAATTATTTGTATGCAATTGTATAAACAAAACATCAGCAGCAGACACAGGTGGAGTTGAAAAATATATGAAAAAAATTGCAATAACCTATCATGAAATCTAGAACCACAAAAAGGATTAGCTGTGTTATCTTTAAGAAAAGGTTTTCTAACAGATGCATCATAATTACAAGAAAGAGATGATGGATATATGAAAGTTCTTTAGGTCACCATGTGACTCAGATGAGAATGAGACATCATGGTACTTCCAAGTATACATCCTGTCCCCACTCTTATCTTCTTGTTGTGCATCTTCAAACTCTAAGCCATTAGCTAGGAAGCTAAGGTGCTTTCTCTACTGTGAGCTGTTGAATCTTTTAGTCTTAGCTTACTTTTCAGAAAAATATTGGCGTTACCCACCATTTTCATACTGGTTTATTTAAGGGAGCGTACAAACCACCTTGGGATGTTGTAACTGCTGCGCTCTGCGCAGCTAACTTCTGTGTCTCGCTGTTTGCTGCGCACTATGTGAGCCCGTTAATGACTGAAGACTGGGAGTGCCGACGTGTGCCAAGACCCACATGGCTGCTGGTGGTGCATTAAATCAGCAGTCAATTTGACTGGAAGTTTGAAATCTGGGCTAGGTTAAGGGATGTGCTGAAGCCGTGTTAATAGCTAGCTTGTTGTCCATATGGTACTGCTTTAATAGAGCACATTTGTTGCAGATGGTGGGAGACTTGGTTAAGCAGAAGCAGCTCTTGGCAGAAGCTCTTTCTTTGAACGGGTGCTGAGCTGCTCGGACTGGCCCATGCCAACTTAGTGAGAACTATCCTCCCATCATCAATGTATTTGTTTTTGAGTTATGGCTGAATCTTAATGGATACAAGCCTTCCTAGAACACAGAGATTTTGAGCACAATTTCTTGTAATCAGGCAATTTTCTCCACATTTCATATATTTGCATTCTCAGTCTAAATTCAGTTATTTCTCATCATAGTGGGTCAGCTGAAAAAACATGAATGCACAATGTAACAGAGAAAGAATATGAACTACATAAGGAGCTATAGATAGAAACTCTGCTTGGTCTGCTCTAATTTATTCGTCTCGCTGTAACCCTTATGAAAGGTCTGTAAGATTCAAGCGTCTTAGTGGCGTTTGCTTCACAGTTAATACATTCAAGATCAAATTACGTTACTTATATTTTTGTCCATGCATTAAGTTTAGAATGAATTCATTTGAGTCGATGATTGTTGTTGGTTTGTGTGTGCCTGCACTGCGTGCTTTTTGCACTCCCAGAAGTGAGGAGACACGCTTGATCTGCTCTGCTCTGTTTGACGGTTGTTTTCTCACGTTGTCACTGGCTCGGTGTGCTGTGGCATGGTGATGGTATTATGTGCTCTGGGCCCAACAGAGTGGAGAAAAGAGCAGGGCTGCAAGTACCCCTGGCTATGCCACTCCCGCCTCCCCAGACACCTTATTGTGAGAAAAGTCTCGGCTGAGCCCTTTGGGCCTTGTGGAGCCACTGCTTCGCTAAGTGCTGGCCGGGCTGAAAGGCACAGTGTCCTTGGGCTTGGCTCATTCTTTCCATTTTCTCACAGGCTTTGTCTCGTAAGCCACTTGAGCAAGAATGGAAAATGCTAAATTACACCCATGCAACTAAAACTTAAGGTGTTTAAGGCTCAGATGTTGTTCGTTGTTGGACTTGTGTTTCCTATGATTATTTCTTAGTGCTTTTTTATGATTAGTTTTAAAAGTAGCAGTTCTCACAACAGTCGTGCTTTGTATTGACTCTAATCCTTCTGAACTTTAAGAATGTGATTTTGAATAAAAGGACCAAAGATGAGAATAAATATTGAGGATAAATGTGTCTATATTATATTGACATTATGTGAGATATATTTTTTTCCAAATCAGAATAGCAGTATATTTTATTGAAACAGAGAAAGAAACTTCAGCAGCCAGTAAAGTTTCCACTGACAAAATTGTTCTGTTCAATCCTTGCTCTTTTCCTACCACTTAAACAAAACGCATGAGAGTCGCAATCAATTTTCAGTCCGTCTTAACACAATAAAAAGTGTACATTACACAGACCAATAACATTGCCTAATGGAAACCTGTTGTAAGTCAATTTTAGTCATGTGTCTGCAGTTTTTTTTTGTGGGTACGGCTTCTGAGCGACCTATACAAGTGGTGACATCATGACCACATCCTTTTGCCTCTTTGGCGCTGCGATTCCCAGCTTGGGTCCCTTGTGGCCGAGCTCCTAGAAGCCACAGCAGCCTCGCCACACATGGGCTGCAGCTGGACCACCGCTGGCTACTCTGAACAGAAGGGTTCTGTGGTCACAGGGGCTGGATCCACATCCATATATCTACACAAAGCCGTGGATATGGGCTGCATGGAGATCAGTAGGCAGGGTTTATTTGATGCTAACATATCATCAGCGCAAACCGATGTTGTATGCAAATCCAATCCCTCAATGGAAAGAGATGTAATTAATGATGTCAGTTCATAAAAAAAGAGGATGGGTTCCAAGTCATATTTTTGCTTTAATTAAAGACATAAGATCGCGCATAAGAGGAAGATGTATGATCAGTGTGTTTTTCTTTGCTTTATTCTCCCTTTTTTCCCTCCTTCCCCATCTCTTGTTGCTCTTCTTCCTGATTATAACTCATTTCTCAGTTAAAAAAAAGATGTTCTCTGTGATTTTTCCTACCAGAACCCCACTCGCTGACATGGAGGGCTTTCTTCGTAGCAGCTTTTTACTGAGGTTAGTTTCATTTCCGTTGTTGCCATCTAGGATCACAGGTTGGGCAAGGGTGGTGTGGCAGGCACACGTTGGGGGGTTAATCTCTCTGTCACATTGTTAGCTGTGGACTTTACCCCTTGTGTGTGCGCGTGCACATGTTTGTGTGTGTGTGTGTGCGCATGTGTTTGTACATTTGAAAGACTGTCCAAAATAGATTCTTGCATATTTACCCAAGCTGTCTGTTACAGTTGTGTTCATGTGTTACGTGGCTGTGAAGCATGCTCACCCTTACAGCCTTGAGTCAGACTGAAAGCACACATCAACAACTTGACGGTCACATACACATGAGCTCGCCCCACCCGTTGCCTCCACTCATTTCACAGTTTTAACAGCCTGCAGGTCAGGCTCTCTGTGTCTTCATACTGCATGTTCTTGTCTGACCACTCTCCTCATCTGCCCCTGCCTTGCTAAACACCCTTATCAGGGCTGGCTGGTTGAGGCAATCACTGGCAAATCAGTCTTGTGATGTACTCTTGTTTCCCCTTCCGTCCTGTGTTTGTCTTCACTCTAATGTAAAGATTTGCATTTTTGTTTTATTTTTTTGCCTTTACACATCCTGGGATTCTAATTAAAAATGTGTGCTGTCATTACACACAGTGGAAGTAAATAAGCAAGCTTATTTACCATTGGCTCCTTTCCTAGTCAACCACCTTCTCTAGGCTCCAGTGTTGCTCCCTAATTAGGGCTGGCTCATTAAAAGCCACAGCAGCATCTGCCTTTCAAAGCTGCTGTCAGCCAAACTTTACTAAAGCTAATGAATCCTCTTTGATTTCTTTTTCAAAAGGTCACTTATTTGATTAAATTAACAGCATTTTTTTTTTTCTCACACAGAACGGTTGGGGGCATTTTAAAAAGAAAGGACAATTTGATACCATTACTCTTGCTCATCAAAGCGTCCTTCAGGAATTCAATAGAAAAATGTCTTGCCTATTTGAAATTGTTTTTATTTTTTCAAACAGATGGAATCTCACATTTATTACCTTAAAAGGGGGAGAAGGGGGGCTATTTTATTTCTGCATTTCACCAAAAGAGGATTAAACTCTTAGCAAAATCATCCTGTTTGAGTTGACTTTACAAGGACGTTTTTTTTAACACATGCAACTATGAACTAAGCAAACCTTTTAATCTAAATTCTGCTGCACAAGAGAAAAAGCAACTTATCACTTACCTTTAATTGTTTATATTATCACATTCTAACTTTACGCGTTTAAAAGGTAAAATACAAACTGAAAAATGTACAATATAAACGACACCAATTTCTTTGATGGGGTGTAGCTGATGGTTATTCAGAAATAAACTTGTTTAATTTTTGAATGCGCGCTACCATTTTTCATTTCCGCTTTTGTAGCAATCCTACAAAGCGGATCTCTCAGCACCTGTTGAAACCAGTTTAATGGGCAACCAAAAAGATGAGCGGTGTCGTACATTTTTAACAGCTAAAACGAGATAGTTTTTTAAAAAAAAAGTAAAATTAGATCCTTCACCGAATGCTTCTTACCCTTTTCTCCCACTATATGTGACAGGTTTTTCAGTTTTTTTCAATGCCTTATTGCACCTCTAATGCACACCCTTCTGTCAATGTCAGTTTTAATTAAAGGCAGCAGCAGAAAGATATTATGCACACTGATTGAGGCCCAGACAATCGGGCCAAGATTAAAGGCAGGCTTTGCTTCAGGGTTAGCCCTTTTTGCTTTGATAAGACTTGTGTCCTGGAGTGGGAAGTGGGCTTTGAGGCAGGGGGTGAAATGGAAAGAAGCAGAGGTGGATAAGCACCGTTCTCCATTAAAGAATCCTACTTTCTTTATTCTAAAAACAAAGTTAGGTCAAAGTGAGTTTTCTAAGCAGTGTCACACATACAAATCTTCTCCAGAGTGGATTGTTTTTTTTGACTTTTTATGCTCTAGTACCTCATCACAGATGCTCCTTCTTTCATTAATGTGTTGAGTCATGAGGTTGGTTTTGAGTTGGCAGTTTTGGAGGCTCTAAGTGAAACCACTTTCATTTTTAATAAACATGAAACCTGTTACACAGTTATTGTGGCAAACACTGGAAAGTCTAACAGTTTGAGTCTTCATTTTAAGCCCAACTCTCAAGCTTTTGTTTCTGTGCCTGGTTTTAGTATATAGTGTTTTAAAAATTCTCTGAACTGAGCCAAAAGTTTTCTGTCTTACTGCATACAATTTGTCATTCAGTCTCCTTAGCTTCTCTTTGTTGATTTCACCTTAGATCAATTTTTTATATGTCTACAGTAGGCAACATATTTATCAGCTTTTTGTTTGCGCAGTCAAAAAAGTGAGAAGGAAAATGAGAGTGAGCAAAAGAGAGAAACGGGAAGGAACTAAGCGCAGATATGTGAACAGAAAGACAGAGAGATAATGACTGAAAGAGAGAGAGAAACAGAGAGAGAGGGAGACAGGCAGACAGAGATCTTCAGTCTCAGTGTACTCCCAGTGGGCAGGACCTCCCTCTACATTTTCGCCATTATTTGATGTAATGAAAGGAGAAAGTGTGTAACATTGAGATTGTTAATTAATTTAGCCTAACAAGATGAAGATAAATGAAACCCACTGAAGGTTGACTAGACTAAGGGGCCCACTTAGCATTCCTTCTGCCCTCAAGCCCCGTTTTCTCCTCTCCCCTATTACAATGGAGCTCAACTAATAGCTGCAGAGCCATGTTTGTGCAACCGCAGCGTGCTCTCCACCTGCGAGATTGGATGTGAAACTTTTTTTTAAAGATTTTTTTTGGCTGTTTTTTTGTCTCTGTTGATCTTTTTTAATTTCAAGATGGCCTAAACTGCTCTGTAATTGAGTTAGTTTGGAGTGCAGACATGCGGTTTTCAAACTGAGTCATCCTGATATGATAGATAACGCTCAGCTGACATGCCTGATTGAACTACACTGACTTTTTGAATGTATGCTGATGAGTACGATCTGTTTTTTTTATTTTCTTTTAGAGACACAGACACTTTTATTAGACCCTCTGCAAAACATAAACGGAGCTGTTCAAATGTGGTTAATCTCGCCAACTGTTTTGAGGTTCTTCGCATCTCATCGCATGAATTGGGGGTGGGTTCTCAGTTATAGCCTGGGGGCTACATTAGTGAACGCACACACAATAAATGGCAATACACACACAAAAAGAGAAGAAAAGACATTTTTCATACAAAACCAGACAGTTGCCTTCATCCACAAGAAAATCAGTAGTCTATCTAGCTCACTGGGCACTTTGTACAGCATCTTGAAGGCAGTACAGACCAATCATTATGACACCCATTCTTTGCTCTGCTTGTTCTGAAGTCAATCCACAATGGGTTGTTGATTGTATGAAAAACACTAGAACAATTATGTCCTCTGTTTTGGTGGCAGCACAGCCTTTTTAAAGTGCAATCCTCCATAATGGCCTCATTATTGTTATTCTTGGAGCGGGACGCAGGAGGAAGAAGTAGCCTCTCGCAGTGCGTCATTATTTCGTAAATTTCGATTAGCTCATCATGCTGTCTCCTGGCAAACAGAGTCATGGCTAATTAAAAGTGGGTAAGCAAGCACTCCTTGCCTGTGACTTAAAAAGTAGCTCTCGATGGACTGTTAATATGAAAGAAATGGTTAAAAAAAGGAGAGGATTAGAGCCGTTACCCTGGTAACTCCAACTTCCATCTGCGAGGGAACAATGAACTTGTGTTCCTCTACCACCTATGCCATGAAAAACAGAAAGCAGGGAAGTGAGTGTGCTGAAAGGACAGGACCCTTTTTAACAGCAAAGTGGGATTCAGGTCTAATAGGCTCTTTGGTGGGAGTTGTTAGGCGAGACCACTGGGGGATAGAGGACCACAGGAAAGTCAATGTGTTAACCTAGGACAGTGAAGGTTGTCTGTTTATTTTGTTTTAACAATAGTACTTTATTTTGTGCATTTATTACTGCTTAAAACGACCAGCTTGGCAGAGAAAACCTATCAAAGCTGCGTTGATTTCCCAGTCATGTCCGATATGCTGGAACCTGACAAACAAAACTAATTTGAAACACAAGATTAATCTTAACTCACAATTACTGTTAAACTATTTTTCCAAATGAATGGATTGCTGTAAACGTAGGCATAAATAAAAGAAAATTGTAGGGATTCATAGAAAAACCTGTTAAAGTATCTCATACAGGAATGCTGCTGTTCTAAAACACAAGTTTGAATGATCCATGACTAGATAGGGACAGTGTGTGTGCTTCTCTTTAAGTTTTATGTCCCTTATTACAGCTGCAAAGCGTCTGCTCACATTAAGCAAATTTATGACCAAGGCCAGCTGAAGAGCAGTACAGGTTAATGAATTTGGCATAACTAATTAAATGTTATTGAGAGATGAATATGAATCCAGTGTTCAGGACATCCAGCAGACAAAGGGGGCAAAAGTAAGAGAGCTGGGACAAAGCGCCGGAGATAAAGCTGAAGACAAAATTTCTCTAGTAAAATGACCTGGTAAGATTATGTTTTTTGCAAATATAAAAGCCTTTTTGGGTCCCAAATAACAAAGAAAGAAGGTTAAAATAACTCATTAATTTAAAAACTCAAACATGCTGACTAACATATTGTTCAATGTCTTAAATATAAGACAAGGCAGATGAAAGAAATATTGGCAGAGTCATGTAAACAGGATCTTTCTGATCAACAGTATGATGGTTTTGTCTTTTATCAAACAAGCGCTGCAATGTAAAGGCACCAATAAACAAATAAATGAAAACATTATTTGAGACCCTCAAACAATAGGTAACAAAATGAAATATATATATACAGTATATATATATATGTGAATATTAGAAGATTTAAAAATTTTTTTAAAAATATATTTGTACTATTTTCTGTGCATGGTGATTTTGGCATATTTAACTTAAATATTTCCCGCCGCTCTCTCTTCCTCTGTTGCACTCTCACTAACTCCTCTACACACCATGTCTGACATATGCTCCCTGAGAGCAAAGCCTTTCAATTTAGATTTCAATTATCATGTTAGTTTTGTGATTAGACTTTTAGTCCTCCAGGAATCAGACCTCTCTGCTCCTCTCTATTCCACTCTATTCCACTTCCCCTGCAATCACATCCCATCTGATGAATTGCGCATATAATTACGGAAGTTATTGAATATGCAGATCGCTGCTGACTCTTGGTGTGCAGTTCATATTGCATCAACTCTAACTGTACCAAATAAGGGCCTCTGAAAAAGACCCACTCTCATAATGAGAGAGGGCTAACGTAAGCACGAAATAAAAGAAAGGATGACCATAAACTATGTGTA
>CAEGAG010100297.1:0-26269 GCA_903067065.1 Brachyrhaphis terrabensis
CTTGTTCCCTTGATTGCTTCCCCGTGTATTTAGTCCCACCTGTGTCCTGTGTTCCTCGTCGGGTCCTCGTCAATGCTTGTCTAAGTTTGTCAGCCTGTTGCTTTATTCCACTCGTTTGCCGTGCGCTACCTGCTTAAGCCTCTGTGTTCCTGCTCTGCAGTGCTGCCACGGTTGTGG
The DNA here is from genome assembly GCA_903067065.1 of Brachyrhaphis terrabensis. NCBI lineage: Eukaryota > Metazoa > Chordata > Actinopteri > Cyprinodontiformes > Poeciliidae > Brachyrhaphis > Brachyrhaphis terrabensis. The sequence goes on from CAEGAG010100297.1 coordinate 178, forward strand.
ACTGTCTGAAATTATTATTATTCATCATTAAACCATCATCACTCCGAATCTTACCTGGGTCTCTAGCGTCTGCCTCACCGCCTCACCCCACACACTTCATGACAGGAGCGTTGGACAGAGAAGTGGTTTGTATGATGGACTCAGAAGACATTCAAAAAAGTGGATTTTACACAATCCTTCCTCCCCTTTAAATCTAGGATAAACAGTAAAAGGCGACTTAAAACACGTCAGTTTCAAGTTATTCCAGAGGTAGTTTTGTTTATTGTGGAAGGGCGCCAACATTCGCCTGCAACTGTATCTCTGCTCAGTCTGTCGAGCTTGTGTGACAAGATTATCTGGCCGTCAGAGCATAATCTGCTCACACTTGGCAAGTGTTGTCATGGATGTGTTCAGTGGGTCAGGACTTCATGGATTTTCACAGAGTATGGAGGTTACACACCCATCAAAGGCAAATATTTAACCTTATTATAGCGTAACGAGCTGCTAAACTGAAAGGTTTCACACATCTAATATCATTTTTCCATTTGATGAAAACAATGTGAGGTATTGTCATTCCATGGATGGAATGGCAGCATAGCAAAATTGAGCAAATGATTTAATAGAAATGGTAGTTGGTGAATGTGAATCGGATGCTTTTCATGGGAACAGTTACCAGTGAAGATATTAAAGTTCCTGTTAAATAACCTCAACCCTCACGGTTAATGTATCCGATAATTCATAACCAACAACAATATACTTATATCTGTTCATCTACATTAAGTCGACTGTCTGACGTTTGATGATCCAAAACAAGTGTAAAAAATAAAAAAAAACTGCAGAAATTTGTCAGGGGGAAAATACTTTATGATTTTTTTTGTTTTTTTTACTTGACAAAAAAAATCTAATTCTTGATTAAAGCAACTCGTAAAAATTTTTAAAAATACAATTTTTATTATATGTATTTTAAATGTTTTAAAAAATATTTTGCTTATTTGATTATTTTTTATGTTACACAACTAAAAAACAACAACAAAAAAGAAAGAAATCCGATTCTAGATTGAAACACAATTCCAAATCATTTGAACACACTGAGTAGCACAAACAATATCAATATTTCTCATGAAACACTTGAACTTTGACTCGTTTCACCATCCAGACAACGATAACATAGATTTTCCAACATGACGACATGTAGGCAGTAAGAAAATCTATGTTTTTTTCCTCTCTTACATAAGAAAAGAAATGCTCTATAAGTTGTTGCTAAATGTTAAATACCTTTGACAAATTGTTGTCCTGAGCTGAACGTTGGGATCAGACAGGATTTACATATAATCATAGATTGATGCACAGATTGTGAGAATACTATCTTTGCCCGCCGGTAGGTCGTTGCCACCTCCAAGCTTGTTGGCGGCGTAAAGACCGAGGGACCCAACTCCTCAGCCTGGCTGAGAACGATAAGCTCCGGCAGAAAGAAAAAACATCTCCAGCATCCTGCTGAGGGTCAAAGCAGCAGAGCCGTACAATGTGAAGGAACACACAAATGACGGCCTCCATAAGCCAAGATGTCTAAGGGCCAGAGGTGAAACATCTCCTGAGGTGGATCTGTTATTAAACTGATAACGTCCTCAGCAGAATAACAAAAGGTGGACGAGAAAAGATGGAGCGACGGATCGGCCAGTGAGAGGCGAGGCCCCCCACTGGGCACGCTGAGCGGATAGAAATGAAAAGTTACAAACAATAATCAAGAAATTGCAGCGTACATGTGCTTCTTGTCATCCTCCCAAGCTTACTTATGTTAAACAGAGTTCTGTACTCACTATATGCACACTGTAAATCAATAGTCAAATGTTTGTTCACCCTGTTTTGGTTCTAAACCTTTATGCATGAGATTGTAGTAAAAGTTGTCTTGCCCTCTCTATGGCTTTATACTACTGAGCAGATTCTACATCTATATTTTCTTCCAACATTTCAACTCAACTTAAGCTACATCACTCCAAATCACAACAACAAAGGTCACCTCAATACCAGACCAGCTCTGATTCAGACATCAGAATCCAATCATAAAGAGATTAAAACTCATATCTACATTACAATCAAAACTACTTACAAGATAAATCAGTCGAATTTGGATTTTAAAGCCCAGTTGGTAGAAATCTAATGTCGGTCTTGTTCAATATGGTCTTGAATTATTGGTAGTTACCTTCACTGTGCCATGGTGTATGAAAATCAATCAATCAATCAATCAATCAATCAATCAATCAAGTTTATTTGTATAGCACATCTCAGTGGTTCAAAGTGCTTTACATCATAGGATAATTCCTTTTATTCTGACTGATACATTTGTACATTGCGAACAATGTTAGTAACTGTGGCGACGAATCAATCAATCAATCAATCAATGAAATCAATTTTACTTCAAAGTACTTGTCTTTGCAACCAGGTTTTGTGATGCTTATTACTTTTTTAAATTGTTGTTTTTTCCTCTACAGAATTTTTATTTTCCTCTTGGATTGAACAGGTCGAAGGTGAATTATTGTCATCATGACATGGAAACAAGTTTTAATTGTTCCGTTAAAGTCTCATATAAATACAGCTTGTCACCAGAAGAAAGTCTTTGTAAAACCATACAGCAACAGGTTTTAGGTTAGAACCAGAATGAATATGTACTTTGTACCTTATCATTCATTGGTTTCATCATGTTGAAGTGATTCCAGGCGGAACAGATTAGCAGACTTCAGCTGGGGACAGGGTTCAAAGGTCAAAGACTCTTCTGAAAAGGATGCATTTGAAACGCTTCTCTGAGTCTACAGCAGAATGGAACATGAATAAATAACGTTTAATGTCACAATAATCTGAACCTGAACCTTCACAAAGGGATTACAGCGTGGCACCTGCCATGTGCAGCCTCCTTGACCGTGGCAGGTGGGGGCACATGCACGGCCGATCTGCCGCAAGAGTTCAGGGCCATATGGAGCTTAGAGCCTCCCCTGCTCCACCTTTGCTGCGCAAGAGCATTAGAGTAATCCCACATCCAGATGAAAGAGAGGCAGCAGCGGCTCCTTGGAAGAGGGTTATCCTTGACATCTAGGACTGACACCCTGGCCTTTTGCTTGAGCAGCTCAGATAATTATAGGTCGCATGAGTCCTCTAACTCTGCGGCGGCTTCTAAATTTGATTTCCCCGGTTTTTATTTTGGGTTTCTAGGTGCACTTGGTGCCGCTGTTGCCTTGGTTGCAAGACTTTCGCAAGCAGGTCCGTGCCACACCGTGAGTCATCACAAATCCCATACAAAGAGGTCTGACTGTGCACAACAAGCTCCAGCTGGAAAAGGAGCATTGTTTGAATGCGGCGTACTTCAGGTTGTGCCAGGAATCATTAAAATCAAGAAAAATAGCCCCTTTATTTTACAGCGTTCTGTTCTCTTTCAGTGAGCTGCTGTGATGGTGCTCCAAAAGAAAACAAAAAACATGACGCACTTCCTAGTTGATGTAAAGCTGAATGCTTCGTGACCATCAATGGAAAAAACAACGTCCTTCTGTTGCTGCAGGATGTTTTTTCCTCGTTGGTCCGACTCTCTTCTTCTGCCTTATTTGGAGCAACAGGAGGTTCATGGACAGCAGGCCGAGTCGGGAAGAGGAATTCTCCTGCCTTTGCTCGACTCTGCCGTGTTTATCTGGCCCTCTGTACGCTGAGATTAAGAAAACCAATTTTCCATAAACCTCTCGTTCATCCAACTCCACTTCCTGACCTACCAAGCAAACCAATTGCGGCGTGAAGCATGCAGCCGAAGTCTTAGCTGTAGATTTACATTTTCTCTGCAGTTCAGGACCAAGGACCAGGCCTTGACTAGTAAATAAAACATACCTAGCTCTAGTTCCTACAAAATAAAATATGTATTCTTTAACGGACTGCTGGAATAAGGTCTATCAAGTAGCCATAGCCATATGTTGTCTTTTGCAGGACAGAAGATGTTATCTTTTACATTTCATGATGGTATTAGCAACAATCCACAAGAAAGGAGAGGACAAGCTTAAAAAAAGCCAATCCAGTAGATTATGGTGTCGTCATAAAATTGATGACATTATGAGGAAAGAACATTATGTGGAAATATTGAGGCAACATCAAACATCTGCAAGAAAGTAGGAGTGCGCCTATTTATCGGCACAGATTTCCTTAATTTTGGGAAATCGGTGATCGACCGATACATATGAAGCCGATATTATCCCCATCAAAAAAGGTCTAAAAATCAACCACTGCTCTCTTCTGCTCTGCAGAGAGAGGTTTGACCGACAGACTGGCCCACCAGGTCATGTCTGACATATTCATTCTCTTAATATTGTGGCGTTTAGAAAATAGAAATAATTTAGTTTTTTCTGTCTAAAAACACTGTCTGATTTAAAGTATTTTTACGCATCTTTAATCCTCGGGCGAGACCTCGGACAAATCAATCACATCGAACTCTTAACAGTTTTAGTCATATTTTTCTTTTCTCTGTGATGTTCTGGGTTTGCATCGAGGGCTTAGATTCTGTCTCAGCAGTCAATAAATATGACTCTTTGAATCGTTGCCCGGCAACAGGGCCAGCACGGAAACGCACGAGTGCTTGTTATCAGGTCAGCCTGAAATGAGTTTCCTCTGCAGAGCAGCGAGGCTCCTTCAAACCTTAGAGTGAGCTGGAGAGGGACGGCGGGGGAGGAGGGGTCGTTTTAAGAGCCAGTAATTAGGGAGGGAGACTGATTTCAGTCAATGACCAGGTCCAGACTTTTGGCCATTCATCTTGCATAACTATGTTGGTTTTTTTTCTTAAACATGCATAAAGGCTTTTTAGGACACTTGCTGTGTCTTTAGCTTCTCACACTTTCTCTTCATTAGAAAGTCAGTTTATGTAACTCTATTTCATTAGATTTTTAGTTTATCGACAAGTACAGTCTTGGATACATACACACATAGCAAAATGTAATTTTTAAAAAATCGTTACCTGCAAATCGTTGACTATAGCGAGGGGGATTGGATTCCCAAAATCCTGGCTTAGATATTTTAATTAAGACAAAGCAATTGTCATCGAATAAATGTCAATTAAAGTCAACAGGCGCTTTCCACCCACTGAGCGATACAAAGGATTTCTACTGTGAAGTCACACAAAGACCCAATTTAGTCAGTGTTATTACTACAGGGCAGCCCACATCGTCTGTCATCGAACAAAACTGTCAGGTCTGAAGAGGTCAAAGCTTAAACTTAGACTTCAACATTTACAGGAGACACAGAGAAGTTCCTGGAAAAAATCCAGAAAGCCTAAATTAAAAACTTAAAGAAAGATTCATTTTATTCAGCATTAATTAATATAATCCTTTTTTTAGTTGCAATATGTGGGAAAAGTGTTGATTTTTCAGCAGAAATATTGAGAAAACTTCACTGCTGAGAGCAGTGAGGGAGATTTGAGAATACACAGCAGAAACCGTACTGTTCTAGGAGGAATTTCTATGCTAAGAAAAGGTTTCACAGCTTAGCAAAAGTGATCGACCAGACGAAGCTATTATGAAGAGTAAGAAAATCATGCAAACTTTGAGAGAAGGAAAAAATAGCAGAGCAAGAAGAAATGGAGTTAGTTCTCCAGTAGCCAAAGCCTGTGGTAGCATATCTACAGCGATAGCCCAGGAAACCTAAGCCAGTATGGCTGCAAGCTTTATCAGAAAGGAAAGTTTGAAGCCGAGACTTAAAAGACGACTGCTAGAGACAGGGTGTCTGAATAACACAGTAGAGGAGCCTAATAGCTAAAGGATGTGATTCCCATTCTACTTTTAGAACCTTTAGGAACCAGCACCAAACCTGCAAAGTGCTCTGTTACAAACAAATGGACCAGTCAAATCTCTGATTAAGGGTTTTACGTGAGCAGGAGAATCTTAAAGTCCATTCTGGATTTAACAGGGAGCCAGTGGAGGGAGTCTAAAATAGGGATTGTTTAATTATCCTGGTCAAAAATAACACAGAGTCTTTACTTTACCATCTATGCCATCCAGATCAAGAGATTGATTAAGCAGTTTATCAGATATTCTGGTTCAAAGGCAACAACTTCTGTTTCGTCCAGAATGACTAGAGAATTTCTAGTCAGTCGGGTTTTGTGGTCTTTAAGACATGTGTGTAGAATACTTAAGTGACTGGATTTATCAGAATTTATAGATAAAAAAAAGAAAATAGCTGAGTATCATCAGCATAACGGTGGAAGTTTGTCCCTTGCTGTATGATGATTTTCCCAATTGGAAAAAGAGAGTCGACCCAAGCACAGAACCCTGCGGTACTCCATAAGGAACGGTTTCAAGAAGCTAAAGTTACAGTCTGGTTAGCACTGTCGTATTAGCGCTAAAAAGGAGTTTTACAGTTTAAGCAGTCTAGACTGCATTTGATCATCATCGTCTTCATTTCTAGTTCAAATCTAAAATTCTTAAACCGGTCAAAGTAGAGCTGAATAATTCCACACTAAACCGATAACCTTTAGATTTGTGACGCCTCTATTCTATTCATGAAAGCTAAGAAGGTGTCATTTTCAAAGTGTTTGTTTCTTTAAGTTCATGTTAAAATCATAGTAGCAAAAAAATTTCAACATGTGGACAATTTAAACCTAGACCAAAATGGTCTTTTTCCTATTAGGGATTTTTTAAGACTAAGTTTAAATTTGTGTAATTTGTGAAGCTTATCCTTTTCTCATCCTCATGAACCTGGTACGATGACACGTCATATGATGAGTATACAGTATGACAACATTGCAGAAAAGCATGCACAAATGCAAAGTAAAGATCTTAGATCACATATAATCTAAATTGTTGTATTTTGCTACATTCAAAGCTGAAATTGCTTATTTTCAATATTCCATAACCATGAAGGACCAAGTTCCTCTATACAGAGGTTCACCGCTTGTTTTTTACTATTGATTTTTCATTTGTTGTCACTATTTGTCTCTGTCAAAACAAGATTTTTATACACAGAATGAAAGCATAAGGAGGCTCCCAGCGTGGTGGCCATTGTTTTTTTTTGGCCTGACGCATTCATGGGATAATCTGGTTTCCACTTTGGTTGGCGCACAGATGGCACTGGGAGGGGAAAAACGGGGACAGACACGCCGTGGGGTCAGAGAGGACATTCACCCCTAGATAAGCCCTACTGCCAGGCGCCAGGCCCAGCGGCCCTCCTCTGGGTCCTGGCAAGACCCTCTAGCTGAAGAGAGGAGGAGGGAAAAGCAGGTGAAAATCTCTGAGACCGCAGCTGGAACGGCATCAGACGGAGCGATGCCTTCGCACGTTCGATAAATGATCCGGAATGTTGGCGGCGTAGCGGGCCGACGGTGATTAGCCGAAGCTAACAGGAAACGCCTTCCAGGCTCAATACGCATCATTGCTGCGCCGACAGGAGCGCCGCAGAATCACAGCATCAGTTAAATAATCAATCTGATTGTTTTTATACTCCCATGTGCTGGATTGATCTGCGGAGACGACTTCAGATTGGTTCACGTCTTTTCCTATAACGTCATCCGTGTTTGGCACTGAAGAGGAACCCAAATGCAAAACAGAAGAAAGGAATTGATAAACATGTCTCCGTGCTTAGAGCACACATGTTCCAGGATAAAAACAGAAAATGTGCCTAAACATCAACAGACAGAGATGAAGACAAAGCGGGAGAACAGACAGCAGAGATAGAGCAATAGAGAGAGGATGGGGGGATTAACTTCTCATCCAGTCTTTACTGTTGCATCGATTGTAAGTAGCTTATTGCACAAAGCAGCCTGGACGTTGCCCGTGTGTTTGCATGATTCGTTTGGAGCGTGTGTGCGATGCACACCGCTTATCTCATGTGGGAAACCAAGAGCTTCTGAAGGGGAACCCTCCAGATGATTAGGCATGGTCTGAAGCCGGCACACGGCGACCCACGTTCCGAGGAACATGTTACTATTTAATCCTGGATTCTTCAAAAAGTAATTGGGCAGAGGAACAATCTCATCAACGTTGTCCGTCTCATCTACCCTAATCATCGCTGAGGGATGCAGGAAGACCCCCGCAGGTCCGACGGAAGCAAATAAATGAATCTGAAAAAAAAAAAAAATCACCCGGCTTATTTTCCTGAGGCTTAAAAACGAGAGCGCTCATTATGGGTGCTTTGCAAAATTAACGTTACGCAAGGCACGCTAAAAGCATAAACCTTAATGTATGTCTGCTGAGATTTTATGGGCTTAACCAGCACATCAATTTTAGCTACATTTGCATACATAAAATGTTTGATGTATGCATGCTATGAAAGAAAAAGGGACACACTGCTTTTCTTCTAATTGTGAACACTACAACGACTAGATAACAAGTTCAGAAAAAAAGTTCAATCAGAAAAAATAAATGGAGATGGAGAGAGAAGTAGCTCACATATGCTAGCTTGACTTTGATAACCGTAACACGTAGATGTGCGGTGGAATTCAGCGGGTTTCAGTTCAGTTACAAAATAATAAAAAGGCGACCTAAATACCAACTCTGACAGATCATCAGTAGAGCAGTAAATTAAATAAGCTAATCTACCACAGCTGTGTTAGATTAACTAATAGCAGTGGTAGCTAATCTACCACAGCAATCACTTATGAAATATCAGGTCTAAAAAACACTAACAGTGTTTGGTGCTTGTATCTGACCAAAAAATTCTAATAAAATGCATTAAAATTAGTGACGTTAATGTTAAAAAAAAGTGAAAAGGTTCAGAAGGTGAGTGTTTGCGTTGCGTCATGGCTGCACTGTAAAACCAGGTTTTCTGTTTTGTAGAGGGAAAAAAAATAGAGACAACTCTGATAGAGGACATGAAGACATGCCAGCCATTGTCATTGGATCATGAGTCATAATAAAAGTGAGAAGCCACCTGAAATTGAAAGTTAAGCTCCTTATCCGCTCGCAGCAGAGTGGCCATATTTTTTACCCCAGAATGCGCAACTTTTATTATTTTTTCCATATATATTTCATCAAGTCGAAGGAAGAAAGGAGTCCTGCTTGGCTGATTTCTCAGTCGGAACACATTTGAAGCAATAATGATTGCTGCCAGAGGCAATGGAGCAAAACCAGTGTGATAAATAACTCAAACGCTCCCTTTATATGTATGAGCATACATGGGAATAAACGCAACAACGATTCCTATCCAAAAACCAGGATACATTAGAGACACGTTTAGTCTTCTTCATTTAGGCCTGTTTGATGTCCTTCCTTTGGTAAGACAGATTCAACACACAGCGAGTTACACACACATTAAGTTCCCGTCGAGAATTTTACCTCCAGTCACTGTTGGGGTTAAAATCATATTAAAGTTAGATTTTTAATGAGACATCTGGACTGTTCTTTTAGTGGTGCCGACTGATTAGGGAACTCTACATCAAGGAGTCCTGTCCTCCTTGGAGTTGATTCATCTCAACTTCATCCGTCCAGTCGTTGCAAACATAAATGGATCTACAGTTGCCTGGGCAGTACTGTGTGTTTTTCAGGCACATAATGCCATTATATAGCATTGTCAAGACATTATGTGAAGTTGTTAAAAATGCTGTCTATATCAAAGATGACTATAACTTTGTAATTTAATGCCTTGAAATTGGGTCTCTGTAGCTTTAAGAAGCTCCTGCTGTTTCTGAAACTCCGCCTTCAGGTAGTCATAACAACATGGCTCCTCTATTAAACCTTTACCAGCGTTTCCATGAGAGGTAGCTCGTATAATGAGCTCAGCAGATGCTCAGACTGAGCAATCACTGCTGGCTTGTCTGAAGGAGCCGAGTAGCGGAGTCACAGGTGAGGGCTGCTCTGAAGCTCCAAGGTGATGCTCGGTCCAACCAGGCGTTTTCCACAGCTGAATGGTTGCCACGGGAGATAAAAGGATCTCTCAAACATTCACGAAAGAATCAAAGCAACACTCCAGGTGTGTTTTTGATGAGGGAACGATATCATAACATGACGTAAAGGTCAGAAGTCAATTTTACATAACACTGACCCTTCAAGCAACTTCACGTCACATTCAGTACAACTCTTTATGTTGTATTGAACTGTTCAGGTGGAGTCATAGAACAGTGCCATAGTTGTCATTCATACAGTCGGTATCCTGGTAACCATTTCCATACCAGGCTTCATTAAAATATGTAATTTCTTTATATGCTTGCAAAACCAGCAAATAGCTGAAACAAGACAAACAGAAGATGTTTGCTCACCCATTTTGTAATACCATTAGGTTTCCATGGAAATAGGCTAAATGTTGTGTAACAGGGCTCAAGGATACCACACTCTTTCTGTAGCCATCGTCAGCAGTTCTGGCATAAGTCTGTGTGGATACGCAACCTTTAATGTATGTGAAAATGATGAGGTTAATTTTAATTGGTTGGTTTTCTGGCCCCAGCTCGACTTTGGTTTAAATCTCACAAATTGATATGATTAGGTCAAGCTCAAAGCAGTGAGACGCTGATGTGTTATGGGGATTATTACGACGGCCACTGCAGATAGGACAAAAATAGAGGAGTAAATTTCCACCAGAATACTCTGAAATGTTGAGATTAAACTCAAGAATTTTTAGGGAAAAACTTGGAAATTTGTGAATTGTAAAGTCAACTTTTTGAGTTTACAAAACGTTCAGTTTTTTCTTTTTTTTTTTTTTTTTAGCAAAGTTTCGACTTTCCAAAAATGTCCAAGTTCCTTCCTCAGAAATCTCAGAGTTTAATCTCAAAATTCCTCAATTTTTTCTAGCAAATTTTTGACTCTCCAAACTCGGAAATTTCCACTTTTTTTTTTTTTCTCTCAAACATTTCTGAGATTAATCTCAGAATTTTAGGTTTTTTTTTTTTTTTTTTCCTAACAAATTTTCAACTTCCGAGGCTCAGAAATTTCCAGGTTGCGTTTTCTCAAAAAAACCCCCCTCAGATTACTCTCAAATGTCCCTGTTTTTTCTAGAAAGTTTCTTAGAAGTTGTGTCAGAAATTCACTCGGCTTTGAGGGTTTATTGCTCAGATAGATCAACAAACTGTCTCAACTCTTTACCAGCTGGTTTAAGGTAAAACTGAAAACTTGGATGCTGTCATCACTGCGCCTGATTCTTGTGTTGAAAAGCCACTTTCCTTTGACTTGTGCGACAGGATAACAATCTCTAAAACACATCAGAACTTGTTTCGAACGGAATAACTCTGGCTTCCTGAATGCCTCACAGCTCACTCCTGGGGGAAATTTATTCTTGACATTTCTGCCAAGCAGAGCGGTCAAATATCCAGACAGAACTGTAGCAGATGCTGCTAATGACCACAAAAAGTGTGTGTGTCAGACAGTAGCACACAGCATGTGTGTGTGTGTGTGTTTATTTAAGTGTTTTTGTCTAACAGAGCTGGTTCTCTTACCTTGAAACGACAAGAGGCAAGATTAGCATTTTCAGCATCCTCATGAGCAGCTCACCGGGAAACTGGAAGTACTTCACCTCCTGAAAGCAACAGAGACGGTTTTTAATGGATGTAGTCGGCGACAGCCAATCACAGTGCAGATAGCTGAGAACAGAGACGCATCACGGATTGTCTCCTCAGTAAATCGGAGCCTGAGAGGCGTCGGTCTTTGTGTTTTTCTCACTGAATAGACTTGAAGATTAAATCATTCTCTCGGAGCACATTGTTCCCGTTTAAAGCGGGTTCTCTGAGCAACTCCGGATTTCAGGTGATCAGAAGTTTCTTCTTCCAAAAAGGCTTTTCAGCGAAAAGTTGTTTTTCATTTACTTGTCAATAGCAGCCCCTGACCTTGATGTGACCTGTATGTATGAGAAAGAGAGAGAGCGAGAGACAGAGAGAGAGAGAGAGGTTCTGAAAGGCCTTGCTGCCTGTTTCCACACTTTGTTCTCCACGGTACTTGATGTGACCCTCAGTGGTATTTATTAATTTTACTTTTTTTTTCTTCACAAATGAAAAGTGATGATGACCTTAAAACCTACCAAGCATTTCATAAAAATCCTTGGAAAACCCAACACAGAAGGACCTCTGTGACTTTACTTTCTAAAATGTCTTAACTTTTCTCAATAAACTTTTGGATTAAGCCTTTACTCTCCGTTTTGCTTCCAAGGAGAACAGCCTGTATAGTTTGAGATTGCTTTAAGAGTTTCTGTTTTATTAAAGCGCATTTCGCCCAAACTGACACTGTAGACTGAAATCAGTGTACAGGTTTGGTTGAGTATTTGTTCTTTGATGATCGGTTCAGTTTCCTCTATAGATTATAGATCAGACCCCCACCCCAACAAAAAACAAAACAAAAAAACAAAAACAAGACGGTTCCCTCTGGTTCTAATAAAAAGAAAAATTCAATCATAAACTGTACCTTAAATCTACAGTATGTAACTTTTTATTAAAACTGTCACTATGCTGTGACATTAGGGAGATAATCAGTGAAGAAGATCCAGCTCCTCTGCCTTCTCGCAGTGCTGACTGCTGAAGGACAACCACTCAGTCAGAAACATCCAATCACAGCCAGGAGGACGGCCTTACAGCTGCCAGTCATGCTTGTGTATGCACGCCTCACCATTGCTCTGCTACGCTACAGCGTCTTCCCAACAGCAGCGTCAGAGTGTGACGTGAATGCTAAGGCTAGTTAGCATAGCCCCTAATGACTGGAGCTAAACACTTTTCCTAGAACAATTAGTTGTTTCTCTACTATTACTTCATTGAGCAGCGCATAGATGAGTGTGATTGACAGTGCTAAGACCCTCCTCCTGTCTGATTGGCTGTTTTTGATCGCTACAGTAGCTCAGAGGGGAGGCAGAGGAGCTTGATTTGTTTTGCATCTTATGACACTATCATAAAATGTTGTCATGACATGGTGACAGTTTGAACAATTATGTAAAAAAACCCATATTCATAAAAGTTACATATTGTAATTCTAATGTATTGACAGCCTTATCTTGGTCACTTCATTGATTCATCTGTAAAGTCAACCAGTTGACTTCGGCTCGACTTTGGCCACACCCAAAACAAAAATGTTTCATGGTAGAAAGTTTGTTTATTTAGATTTTCTCTCAACCACTGGATTTGAAAAAAAGAAAATCTAAATGTTTGCTACTTTCATTATTTCACCTATCCTTTACAACATATAGAGGAAATGTCATAAATAAATAAATGGCATAAATAAAACTGTCTGAAACACAAACTGGATCCTTAGGATCTGTCCGGTGAAAATGCGACCCAGTCCTCTGTAGGATGGCAATTTCCTCCTCTAATCTGCTCCCCTCTTCGATTGCTCCCCAGCTCTGCGTCTGAAATAAGTTCTCATTTTTCCCCAAAAAAATAAAAAGAAGCAAATGGCTGTTGGAGGATTCGTAACGGAGCAAAAATTAATTGGTCTCACTGGAGGACCTGAAAGGCTAAGAAATGTCAAAGCCAATTAAAGGCAATAAAAACCAAACAAACACCCAGACAACGCAACTTTTCCCTGAGACATACTGATCGAATGAAAAACCAAAATAAGCTGCAATTATTTTTTATTTTGACTGCTTGTTGCCGAGGACTGACCCTGGTACAAATGAGATCTTTTGTAAAAGTCAAGACCGTTCTCAGTTGATTTTCTTTGCACCTTTATTACGTGGCCTCTGGAAAACGTTAACTTTCTAAATATAGCATTCTGTTTCACATCCAAAACTTAAGATGACGTGACATCAGAACCCAAAAAAAAAAGACTGAAATGTGTCACTCTAAGCCCTGAAGAGAGCAGCGTGTTCAAATAATGGGCTGCAAGGTGAAACAAGAAAGTCCTGGCTTTAAATCTCAACCTGATTAAAAAAGAGCTGCCAATTAATTTTTATTTGTTAAAAAGAAAAATGCATCTCAAAGCAGCCTGTGACAAATTGTCCCATAAACCTAATAACTGTTTATGGTGAAGGAATAATAAAGTTCCAGAGGAAAAACCACTATGGAGGAGCAGCAGCACAGAAACTAAAATGAAAATTATTTTGAAAGAAAACAAGCTAGATATTGGGACACTGAGCCAAACTATCAATAATATCAATACCAAGTCAGTATCTGTATCGGTTCAATACTAGTAGATCAATACTTTAGCTTCAGATTCAAAATTTTACATTATTTTTGTGTTGTAGTTTCTCAATTCTACCTCAAAACATATGTTTTGATTGGCTCCTAATTGATCATTTTTTGCACTTTCTTTTAGGTAAATGGACAGAAATGTGTTTTGTTTTGTTTTATTATAGTTTCTGTTTATTTTGATATGTAAAATAGTTTATATGTCTTTAAACTTTGTTCAAATTCTGTCATTAAAAAAACAGACAAAAAAAACCTAAAATAGTAGAAAATAGTATCGGTATCTGCGATACTGGTGTATCGATTTTATCAGATCGATAACAAAATATCGTTACCGTCCCAATATAATAGCTCGGGTCATTATTATTATTTTTTCCAAAATTAATTTTTACTTTAATCATGACCTCTTTATTCATTTAGGTAAAAAAAATAAATCAGTTTTGGTAAAAAATTACTTTACTTTAGGAAGATGACGATATGCAGTATCACAAACCTCTCCTACAAAACCCGTTACTCACTTCCACCCAGAGGAGGGAAGAAACCAGCTGAATTGACCCGCCTTCGTCAACAAGAGAACCACTGACCAGCTGATGCTGAAGCAAACTTCAAAGTTTATGGGAACTTTTACTGCAAATGATGTCCGACCGTTGACAGCTGCCCCCTGGGTTTCATTTCACCAGGATATTTTCTGACATGTGGCAGCTGCTGTGTTGTATACTCCAAGTAATAGTAATAAAACAAACAGCGAATGAGTTTGGCAAATATGAGGGACTTAAGTTGTACAGGTTAGAGGAAGGACAGCAGAGCGGCCCCAGACCATCACACTGCCACCACCGTGTTCAGGGTTTCCCTCGGTGTGTTATAAGCCTTTACAAAGACGGGTTAAATGGTTGGGAGCATTAGCTTCACATTTCCTGTAAACGTTCAACATTTTTTAAGACAAAAACACTTTAAGTTCCTGTTTCTGAAACTCTGTGGGAGTTGAATTTAGACAAGATGTAACGACGTTGTGCACCGAACGAAAACGGTCCTGATTTCTCATTTTGTCTTAAAGGTCCACAGCAGATTACCTGACGAGTCTCAAGACATTTGTGTTCTTGTAGGTCAGCAGGGCTTTTGACCTTTGAAAAAAAAACAACTTCACATGCTGTGTTTTGAGTTCCTTCTGAGCTACTACATAATTACTACCTCCTGTCACATGTGCAAGTGTCCTCTGAGCCATATTGGACTTTTTTTTTTTTTTTTAGCCAACAAAAACTGAAACAAAGGGTCACTGAACCTCTTCCTGCAATCTGTTTCCAGGAAAACTGCGCAGCTACAAAACCCTCATTAGAGGAACTCGGACAAAACGATTCCAGCTCTTTGAGACGACTGCTGTTTCGTTCACAAGGTTTCAATCAGTCGGATACCTTTGGAAGCAAACCGTGTTAAATTGATGCATTCATCGCTGCGATTACAAATGTAATGGAAGCGGGCTTTCTAAAAGCATATAATCATTTTTTTTTCATCAAAAGAGAATATTCTATTTTTTAAATTAAATACTAGTATGCCGAGTTTTTAAAAATACCCAACATCAGGCATGTCTCCAAAAATGTGAGTTTTGTGTAAAAGTGCAATATTTCTTGTCAGTCATTTCAGAAAGTGAAATCAAATATTGTATGGGATCACACTCACTCATTATTATTATTATTATCATAATTATTATTATTTTTTGTAATTTTGTTGATTATGGTTAACAGATGACGAAAACGTTAAATTTCATAGTCGCAGAAAATTAGAACGCCGTGAAACCAGTAATTATTGAAACTAAGTGTCAGACCCTAATCAGATAATGAACTCAAAACACCTGCAAACGTCGCTCAATCTGGGTCAGTGGGCTGCACAGTCTGCTGAGTGGACAGAAGATGGTCCTGCACAAGGACGGGAAGAGACTGAAGGTCATTACTAAAGAAGCTGGTTGTTAGGAGTTCGTATCCAAGCATTTTAAAGGAGCAGTACTGTGTTTTCCAGACACACAGATCCATTTTATGCTATAATCAAATAACTGTCACCTATAGCTGGTATAAAAGTGCTGTAAATATCAAATATAACTCAGAATTAGGTTGCCATAGAAATATTATGTTGCAACACCGACATGACATTATTGATACAGAAAGTCTCTTCCTGCAGTTTTAACCTCCACAAATGTTAACTGTTTTTTTTCCCTGTTAAATGCAAGAAACAAATCTTTGCTGTCTAATGCAAAAATAAAAAAATAAATTAATTAATTACCGTAATTAATAAAAAAGAAAACGGTGGAAAACATGAACGGTAACATCTGAAGGAATTTCAAAATTGGTAAATAGACAATAATAATGAAAAAAGACATTTAAATAGCGGCGTGTTCAGAGAAATGCATTTTGAACAGGAGTTGATGGCAACAGGAAGTCTTTGTCTCGCTTGGCGTTCGCCAGGTGAAAGCTTCCAAAGAGGAAAAACTTATCAACATTTTAAAATAAGCATTTCAAATACACAACCTGCTGAAATTTTGTGGAATATGCATCAACTGAGCCAGCGTTTATATGTAATTATGTGTTAAATAAAGCACAAAAAAAAAAATTGAGCCAGATGTGGTCCGCTGAACATTAAAGGTAAACATTTTTCTTTCTCACTTCAGCATCTGCTCCATTTGTGGCTGAAGAAATAAAAAAAAAAAAACAACTGACATAATAAAACATAAAATCATTTAGAGAAAAGGAACAAATTGCTCCTGAATGGTTTTTGACTCTGCTGCAGTTTTACTGCTTGTGAATCAATTACAGGAATGAAGCAAATATTGAGAGCAAGTGGAGCAACTGCAGTAAATAGATGGACCTTGTAGTCCTTTGTGAAGTTCCCTGATTGCAGACTCACTTTGCTTTCTCGTTTATTTCAGACCAAATTACGACGAACGAACAAGAGCTGGTTTAGATTTGATCCATTTTAACCTGGATGAGCCGAGTCGCAAAACAAACCAAAAAAATCTAACGAATCTGTTTACCTTGAAAGAGATTCGTAGGATGTGCGGGTTACTGCCTGCAACAGCTTTAAAAAAAAACAAACATTTTTGTCTTTAAGCTAATGGGAAACATTAAAATTTCTTTTGGTTTAATGGAAGTCAGAAAGACTAAAAGCGCGGAGCTCAGGACGGAGAACAGAAATGTAAGTACATGACATCTGTGAGATGACGGAGCAATGAAAGCCTTTCGCTTGTGTTTCAGAGTGGCTGGGCTTTTAGCGCAAATGAGTGTGTTCATTTTGTTGTGCGCGTGGGGGTGTGTGTGTGTGTGAGAGAGAGAGTGTGTGTGGGAGTACTGACACTGTTTGTTCCACTGTTTAGCAGATGCCAGGACACAGTGACAGCTGTGATTGTCCTTCACACACACACACACCAACTAGCACACACTTGTATATGCCCTCAGTATGTCATGTACACCCCCCTTCCTACTTCACACACACACACACCCACCCCTACACACACACCTACACACCCCAACACACACGCAGACAGGAGGCCCATTAACTCAGCAGACGTATGGATTCTTGAAGTTTCTCTTTGAAAGCCGGCGTTAAAGTTTGTCCTATAATTACGCCTGACTCTGATGGCGTGACGATTATCTCATGATTTGTCTCTTTGCAGACTGTGTAGTCATTTTGCTGAAATTTAACACAAAAAGAAGAACTAAATATTGTTTGAAGAGCAGCAGGATGCCTGTTGAAGCTACTAATCTTTAATCTGCACTGTCATGCTGGAGGCTCTCAGCTCCCTGTGCATCGGCTCAGACAATTATAAGAGTTTAATTGCTCTTTTTTTTCTTTTTTTGAATGGTAAACTTTTTCATCTTTTTGCCCTAGATGCCTGCATTGTTAATACTTACTATTAACAAGTAATAGTATTTGTTACTGGTACTATTACTGGCAAAACCAAATTCCTGATTTTGCCAAATCTGGAATTTGGCAAAACTACTGAAGCTTTAAATAATACAGTTAAATTTAACAAAAGCAGCTAATCAGTAAGGCTGCACAATATGGCTGAGAAAATTACCACTAGTTGATGTCGATAATTATCGATAATATCTGAAACTCTTTTAAACCTGTGACGGTACCTCTCCTGTTTTACCCACAGCTTTCGCTCCACGTTGTTTTGATTTTTAAACAGTCATGAGGCAAAACCTGAAACTGCTGCTGCGCAAGTTCCTCCACAGGTCGTTGCTAGGTAACCAAAGGGTGAGAGGTTGAGTGGCTGAAGTCTTTCCTCTGAAGTCTTTCCCAGAATGCTGTGAGGTTCCGGGTCAGTGAAATCATTGAATATTCCATCCAATCAGTATCAATATTACCTATTGATACTGATTACTTGTCTGACTCAATGT
Organism: Brachyrhaphis terrabensis; assembly: GCA_903067065.1. Classification (NCBI taxonomy): domain Eukaryota; kingdom Metazoa; phylum Chordata; class Actinopteri; order Cyprinodontiformes; family Poeciliidae; genus Brachyrhaphis; species Brachyrhaphis terrabensis. Next base: position 18,589 of record CAEGAG010100297.1, read on the forward strand.
GTATTATTGCTTCTTAGTAGGGATGCATGATATGTCAGCAACAACATCGGTATCGACCAGTGTTATTAAAGCTGGGCTGATATTAACAATCAATGCTTATTTCCATGTGGTTGCCATGGTTTCCAGATGGTCTGATGTGTTTTTTTTTTTGGTCATGTGACAGTGATAGAGAGATTGTGGCGTGTTTAGCTGAATCAGAGAAGCAATTTCAGCAGAGTCGTGTTTTGTATTTTTGTTGTTGTCATGGATTAGAAAAGAGCAGGGAAATATTTACAACAACATCAGATAAACCTCCTATCAGTTCATTCTTACTGAAAGGAACTGATTTCATTCTAACGGAAATAAAACAAACCGAATGGCTGAAGATTAGTGGCTTTACAACGTGGTAGCAAAGAGTACAGCAACTCACGCAGAGAGCTAAATGTATGTCAGTGACTTTGGGGTCAGCGTCTGTTACGCTGACCCCGACCTCAGCAGATGCAGCGGAGCTGTTTTTTTTGTTGTTGTTTATTTTATTTTTTCCCCCCATAACGTCCCCAAAAATTCAGTTTTCACTAACTGTCAATAATACTTCCACATGTGGAACTAATTTGGATGCACGTCCGATTGTTTTCAAAGTGTCTTCAATCTGAACGGTGGTGTCGCGTTTTGTCCAACTTTTTCTGTCGTTGACGTGCAACATAATTCTGTACCAGAAGAAGCCAGGTGCGATAAATGAGAACGTAAACATTGAATCAAAATCATAATTATGAAAACACGGAAGAAGTTTGTGTCAGTGAAGTGCGTCGCACCACAATCTCACCACTCTCAGCTCTGAGTATGCGTAAAAGCAAATTTCTCTGCAGAAGTTGCAGTCAACGCTCCGCAAATGGCCGCTGCTGTTAGTTGTGTTTTCCTTTTCTTGGCTTCCTTCGTCTTATGATCTTTTGGCAATACTGTCGGCTCCAGTAACTTTAAAATCAGCTCCAATTAATATTGCTTCTGTAAACGGTAGTGGCTATGTGACATGGTACATAAAAACAGGTAAATCCTTTACACATTTATTTGTTTTCAATCACGTTTAATTTGCGGTACAGGAAAAATATATCTGATTTCAGAAATACTTGTTTGTTTTTTTGACATTGACATATTGACAAAGTGTGTTGTTATGGAATCACATATAGTTGGACTAATATTCATAAAGCAGTACCCCTTGAAAAAACCTTTCATTTTCTGTGACAGTTTAATGCGGGTTAGCATTTAATTCTACCGCCTACAATGCATTTATATTCTGTCCTTTACTCTGATGCCCGTAAATAAACCGCAATGCAACATTCTATCAACAATGCAATTGAACTGAAAAGGCATAAGAGGATTTTGTAGAGAACAGACAGCAAGGTGAATGTCATAAAACAACACTAGAAGAAAACAGACGTCCATCCACATGGTGAAAATGTAAGCATGGTCTAGTCAAAGTCAAGACCTAAAATCCTGTGCTTTTGAGATGTGGTTCGTCAGCGTTTGTCATCTCCAGTCTCTCATCTCATGTTGCTGAGGCCTTATAGTTGGTCTTAGGAGAATTATATAAGAACAAAATGCTAATCGCTTCCTTCTCTCTCTGCAGCCCCCTGCTGTCCTCGGGTGGATTGGCTGAGTTCACATTTCACCAAAACAGAACACTTTCCTCTCCTTGGATTGTGTTGTAATTGCGACGCTCTCCGTCCCCCCGGCGGCACACAGATTGGATTTCAAACCAGTCAGAACTCGACTGATGCTGGAAGAGTCGGCTAACGACAATCACGGCTCCATTATCCGCAGCACCATCAAAACAAAACCAAGCAAACTCCCTGGAACTTTAGGAGAGAGCGCCGACTCAGAGAAACGCTTAAATGCGTTCGAGTGCCTTCGCGCTTACCAAGCGAGAACAGAGTCTCTCTGACCAAACAGATCAGCAATCATCACAGCGCCGACCTGGTTCCCGTCTGTCCGTCTGTCTGTGTGTCGGATCTATTGACTTTTAATGCAGGTGTCCGTCCGCAGCTTTTTTTATTGTTCTTGGTTGCGCGTTTGTTTGTAATACCTTGTGGGGACCATTTTCCTGACACATACGACGTTGTGGGGACCAAAACCTGGTCCCCACAAGGGGAAACACTGTTTTTGGGTCAGGGGTCGGATTTAGGACTAACGTGTGAATTGAATTTTGGTTAGGGTTAGGATTAGGTTGATGCTGTAGAAATGAATGGAAGTCAATGGAAAGTCCCCACAAAGATAGCCACGCAAACGTGTGTGTGTGTGTGTGCAGAAAAAATTTGATTGTATAGAAAATCACAGTTCCTATTCATGGGAGTTCTGAATCAAATTGCTCAAAAGTTGATTTTAGTCAGCTTAATTTTTTTTGTTGTAAAATTATATTTTTAATAATTCTTTTACATTTCCTTGTATTTACAAAAAAAGCCAGGCAGCTAAGCTGACCTAATATTGGTAGTGTAAGATTCAAAACTCTCAAGAATCCACAAACTTATTTTTGTTTAAATATAACTGATGGAAATTGATTTTATTTTCTTTAACCTCAACTTCACCAGGAAAATCCCACAGAGATTAATTAAAGTCTTTTTATCACAAGAATCCTGGCAGCAACAGGCAGAGGGTTACAGAACAATGGCAGCAAAAGCAGAGAAAAAGTTGACACTGTCATAAATAAATTCAATTAAAAGATTCCTCTGTTGGAACAATTACAGACAAGATGATTCCTTCTCAAAATCAAAAAGAAAAACCTTAGAGAAACATTTAGAGAAAACAGCTTGATGTTGTTTTTGCCGTCTTTTCCTCTATTCACGAGGTTTAAACAGAACCTCAGTGGCAGGTTTGAATAAATCACCATAACTAATTTAGCTGGACGATAAATCGTCCCAAAGGTTATCGCGATAAACGATAACGTTGTTGTTTTGAGACCTTTTAAGAACTCATCCTCAAAGATGAATAAACTTTAAATTCTAATGAATGTTTAGAGAGCTGGAAGACATTTTAAATATCCAAAATAAATAAACAAAAATAACAGAAACGACAAATAAAATGAATCATAAAGTCTCTGTAAACAAAATTGTCCTTAAAATAAGGGTCTAGTTGAGACTAAAACACCAGACTGAGGACTTTTATCATCCAGTTTTTGGTAGAAAGAGAGAGGGGAAAGAGGAAAACGATAAATCACGCAAATGGAAATGATTGAGCTCGTTTTAATCCACAGTGCGATTAGTCAAGTCATTGCTTATTGCGACACACATTTGAAAAGAAAAACTGGAAAAAATCGGAATCTACTTGTTAGTTGCTGAAAGATTCACATCTCTAATCATTCAGTCTAAAAATCATTAAATAACCAACTTTGTGGTTTCAAATATAATGTAAAAGATCTGATCTTCGGTCAACTCTGACTGGGGCAAAGATTAGGGTTAGGCTTGTAATCGTTGAGGTTAAGCCTCGGGGAACTTGATGCGTATCTCAAACATCCTCTGGGACTGCCTAAGAGAAAATGTGTAGAAGTAGGAGGGTGAAAGTTGGGGGCATCACTCGGGGACATCTTGAAGTGTGGGGGTAAAGGTAGAGAGGTAAGGAGGGCAGGAAATCGGGGTGGTTGACTGGGGCCACGTCCACCAACTGACCTGCTGGGAGAGCTGCTTGCCTCTGAGGAAGAAGCCCAGCAGGCAGCCGATGACCACGGCCAGCACGGACAGGATGAGCAGGCCGTTCTGCTTGCAGACGTTCTTCACTCTGCCCCACACTTCCTCCAGAGCCAGCGCCATCCTCCTCCGCTGCCGCCACCGACGGTCTCGACCGCAACTTAGCAACCCCCGTCAGAGAAAACCACCGAAGCAAGCCCCCGTCTTTAATCTGTTATTCAGCCATGGAGATCCGGTCAGGTCAACCGCCGCAGCAAACCGGGGTGGAGGGGGGGGACGCAACGGAGGCTGTGTGCAGCGGGTTGGGGGCGACTAGAGGGAGGCAGACTGGTTGAGGAGGAAGTGGGCTGTAAAAATAAAAATAAAAGAAGAAAAAAGTAATAAAAAAAAGGGAATGAATTAAATAAAGATCCCAAAATATGAACGGCGCAGGAGGTTTTGAGCGTCTCCCCCTCCGGGCTTCGTCCGACAGCACTTTACATCAAACCCACAGCATCCCACAGACACACTGATTCCAAACTCTCTCCCTCTCCTCCCTCGTGCCCCGCAGGCCACATTTCTGCCGGCAGCCAGCAGGGGGCCCCGCGACAGCTGGTGGTATTGTCATCAGGGTTAATACTACGATCCTATTAGGCATGGTGCAGTACGACTCAGATCTAAGGCTGGATTAGAGAGCTCTCTGAACAATTGGACGGCAGATTGGTCAAGGCCACCAAACATGACGAGCACGGGAGGGAGGGGGCCATTTGCGGCGTGCGCATGCTAATGACATCTGAAACTACAGGAAAGAAGTAAGAAGTGAATTCCATTTGATGGATTCCTGTCAGAAGTGTGTAGGCAGCGAGCCATTAGGTCCTCAGCCTCACAGCTTGTTCTGTGTGAGTGCGATGTCAGCTGGAACGCTGTAGAGCTATAATCACAGCCGCTTAGAATGCTGATTTAGAGCTATACATGAAAAACAACAAACAGGTAGTTTGCCTCATACTTTTTTCTTGCAGTTTCTTATAAGAGCGTGAGAATCACGTGGGTTAAAACAGTAATAAAACCAAAACAAGGAGTAACAGTTTGTCACATCACAGTCTAAAAATTGAGTGTAGTTTAGTGATGTTTTATGTTCTTATGGATCTGGTCACACACATTTCATTCAGCTGAAGTTCTTTAGCCCCTCCAGCATTACCTCAGGCGTGCCCCAGGGTTCTGTCCTCGGGGCCCCTACTGTTCATCATCGATATCATAACCCCTTTGCAGTATTTTTCACAAATTTGGAGTTAATTTTCACTGCGAGGCTGATGACACCCAGCTCTACCTCAACACAAAACCCTCGCCCACCTTCCTCAATGATTCCATCTCTGAAATAAAAACAGTGTTCATGCCAAGCTTCATTAAACTAAACACCAAAATGAAGTCATTAGTACCAAATCCACCTTATCCAACACAGACAGTATTTTCAGCCTTGATGGCACACTATGTTTTAAATCCAACAACATCTCTAAGTCTGTCTACTTCCACCTGCGTAATATCAAGCTAGCTATTTTTGCAAACGAGTAATGTTTGTTTTGCCAAACCTGTGAGAAATTCTAAGTCCAACAAAGTTTAAAGGGACAGCAATATGTAAAGCTCAACTCTTTTGAGCTTTACATCATGTTATAATGTTATTCCCTCATCAAAAACATACCCGGAGTGTTACCTTGATTCTTTCAGGCATGTTTGATGAATCCTTTAATCTCCCGTGGCAACCATTCAGCTGTGGAAAACGCCTGATTGGACCTAGCCCCGCCTTCAAGGCGCAGCTCCTCCTTGGAGCTGCAGTTTCCAAACTTCTGCCTCGCAGAGCAGCCTTCCCCACTCAGCTCCTGCAGACTAGCCCACTGCAACTAGCAAACACCTAGTGGAGCTGCACATCTGCTGAGCTCTTTATAGGAGCGACTTTTTAGGACAGCTCTGGTAAAATCGCTGTTGAAGGGTTAATAGAGGAGCCATGTTGTGATGGCTTCCTGAAGGGGAGGGGGAGGAAAACCTCTATTTTTGAGGTTTTCCTGTTTTTGCAGCATAGGCAACATTATATTAATTTAATATGATATCAATAAAAGCATGTGCAAGTGCTATGTGTCCTGTGTTGACAGTAAACTGTAATAGACATTATGAGGCGGTCAAAAGTGAGGCCATGAGCTTCTGTGTCATTAAATCATGGCCAGAGTTCATTGCTATGAACAACGTGCGACCGTAAAACAAATGCAATTTATCTCACTCCTCCCTGAAGTGAAATAAATTAAAGAAAAAGCCCTCCAGGAAACCCATGGTTGTTTACCACGCTTTCTACCTCCTACTATACTGTTCATGCACAGCTAATGAGCTGTTGTTGCTGTGCTGAATCATGATGGTTATGCACGGCCGCTCCTGGACGGTATGGGTTCTGTCTGACTGGGTCCGTCTGGAGTTTCACTCGTTAAATTCAGCAACAACCTGTCAGGTAAAAAAAAAAAAAAATCACATATCAACTCATCTCTAAGCAAGGCAGCGCACAAATGAGACACGCCAGAGTACTGCAGGGGAGCCGCTTTGCGCGGAATGCGTTCGCAGCCACAGTTTCTTAGCAGCTCATTAGTTCTAAAATTCATAATCGCAACGTTGATAAAGGCTGTAATAAGACGAATTAGACAAAAAGTAAATTCAGCAACTGGCAAAGGACAAAGCCGCGCAAAAGTAATTTTGCTGTCAAAAGAACGCCACAGCAGTCCGTTTATCAGTAATTCAGATCCATTTGTCAGTCGAGTCAGGATTTGACTAGTCCAGGTAAACAAGTGATGCTCCGGCGACACAACAGAAGCTGCGTTTCCATTAAAGATCCTTTGTCTAAATCCTGCTGATGTTGACAACAACACAATGTTTCTATTAAATAAGACATAAAATTAAAATCGCACTTTAATAAGCTTCTTCCCGTGGTAAGTCGTCAAAAATCAACGACGATGTAGACACATGCATGAGATGTAGTCATAATTTAGCCGCGGCGCTAGTGCCAATCATCCATCAGCCGTCAGAGGAGACGTCGGCGTCTTAGTCAGGCGCGAGAAATCCCTTGTAGTTGGAAGCAGCTACGTATGCGACGTTTTGGGGAAATTGTAGTCAACTATTTTGTAGAGGAGTTATGGATTCAAAACGTTTGAACCTGTGCGATGCCCTGAGAGCTCTGGTGGAGCCGTTTATCTGGAAAAAAACAAACCATTATCGTCCTACCTTTTCCTGTTGTCGTCTTCGTCGTTTCCGCCAGTAGTAACATTCGGCTGTTGATCATGTGACTCCTGTGATGCAAAAAACGATGTTTCCACTTCAGTTTTGTGAAATGCATCAATCTCGATACAGCCAAAAAAACAAAACTCTCCTACTCCTAAAACGTTCTATGAAAGGGTTTTTTTCACAATTGGAATGTTTCCATTAAGCAAATTTAATTTTGTGATTTCCGTTTGCGCAAGTCTATGGTTAATGGAAACACAGCTAACGTAGGAAGTTCTCCCAACCTTATTTATCTTATTCACTTTAGGTTTAATTGTGTTCCTTTTTGGGTCACATTATTAGAGGCAAATGCAAGAATTGCTATTCATAAGATCTATTTTAAATAATAGGCATTTATTTTCATAATGCTATCCATGTGATCTATATTTCAATCTATCGGCCAGGATAAAAACTTAACTCAAACTTGAAGATTACAGCTGAACTTTCTTTCTGAAGTCATCCTAAAAAGGGCAACCTGAAGGGTTAAATTTAATAACAAAGAAAAATGTTGACAATAAAAATAAAGGCTTCAGTCTCTGGAGGAACGAAGTATACAGTAAAGACTAAAAGTGAGGAAAAAATGTGAGGGCTTTAAGCTAGAGGTCTGGTGCGTCTCTCCTCTGCAAACAGAAACAGCTCAACGAAACCACAGGAGAAACAATCACTTGCTGTCTGCATGTCGAAGAAAAGCAGCAGCATATTCCCACTGATTGAATGAACTCTAACCACTGATAATCGGCGAGTGTGAATATGTATGT
>CAEGAG010100314.1:0-15946 GCA_903067065.1 Brachyrhaphis terrabensis
TTTTATTTTTGGTTCCTACTGTAAATATTGTTCTGGGAGAACGGTTATTAATGTTGCACAAAGCAAAGTTCTGTGACGTAGCTGCAGCAGCCAGGCAGAAGCTGGCTAACTGTGCTGCTGGTAAGATGTGTGCTAAAGTTGTGTGCTAATGCTATCCTTCACTCTTAGTGATGTTTACAATGTTAAAAAATAGTTTTCACACTTTTTGTGTTGCATAAAATATAATGTTATTTGTCTTTAAATGTTTTAAAAAAAACTTGGGGTTTGGTTAAAACTAAATTGTTGCCCTTTAAAGTTGTTTGAAGTTTTCCCTCCAAAATGTGTTTGTAGAGCTGCTGGGATCTGACTGACTGTATGTGCCATACCGATGGTTGAGTGTGTCCCACACTGTGTTTATAGGTATGTGATGTAGTTTTATATCTTTTAATTTAATTACTTTGTTACAGAATAGGTCATTTATGCATTCTTTTACATGAAGTAAGGATTTTGAGTTTTGTATTATAATTCTTATTTTAATTTATATTATTTTGCATTATGTATTAACATATTTCTTTGATGCTGATTTTATTTTTTCTTTAGTCCATTTGTTGTTAATGTAAAAAAGAGAAGCTGCCTAACTGTGCTGCTGAGCTGCTGGGATCTGACTGATTGTATGTGCCATACCGATGGTTGAGTGTGTCCCACACTGTGTTTATAGGAATAAACTGAAGCAGATCCTGATTCCAGTGTCCCGATTCCTGATCCCGTTTTACAACCGTTACACAGAGTCAACTACATGACTATTGTGGTTGAAAAATGCATACATTGATATAAAGGGTGGTTGTCCTCTTTCTTTCTCCAATGTAGCAGCATGAGAGAACGTAATGTCACCAAATAGCAGAGTTTAGTGATAACTGGGTGTCCTCTCTGTTTTGTTTTGATTACATTTTTAAAGCTGCACTGCAGACCACTGTTTTGCAATAAGGTCTTCACATAGATAGTCTACATAGCTTGATTTACACATAGATAATGAACCAGTAGGGATGTACCACATTTCTTATGTAGAAATACAATGAAATGTCAGGGTTTGCTTGGAAAGTTCTTGTTCTTTTACATTATTTGACAACATAGAGGTTTATACTCATGCAAAAGGTTAGCCATGCTGAGATCAGACTTTCACATAATCCAAAAAACTCTGGGCAAACCTCCAAAGAGAATTGTTTGCTATAAACCATGATAATCTCAAATAGTATGAAGTATCTCCCAAGTCCACAGAGAAAAGCTGTGATATTGGTTCAAGGAGATGTTATTCAAAGCTGACCATGCATGTATTGTGCAAAATCATTTGCTTTTGAATCCATAAAATCTTCATTCTAATTGAAGCAGGTGAAAATAGAAAGGAGAACTGTATCATATTTATCTAATTATCTTGTCCAAATAAAAATAATGTTGCAAATGTTCTTCATTTTACCACTGACTAAGTCATGCATGACCACAGAGTCTCTCCCTTGTAGTAGAAAACCATCATATATCATAAGCCACATTAGCAGAAAACCCTGCTGGTGGCTTATAGATTTTCCACATCGACTCACAGAAAACTCATCCACCATAGCATGGAAAACACAAAACCTAAGGCTACAGCAGAATAACCAGTCTTGTTCTTAAGACTTAACATTGCATTTGAATCATGAGAATTATAAGAAAGTCCTGGAGATTAATGTAGAAATTAATTTAATGAGGGACAATAGTTGAAGACTTCAGTTTAGAGTTACTTGTAGAAGTCCTCTCCAGAGGATAAACAGAGAGTAAAGATTTAATAGAGTATTTGTCCTCTTTGTTCCTTTCCTCCACCTAATAGGGTGATTAGTTACAAGATGGCTCTTTTTCTCTGTTGCTGGGTGAAGATGGTGGTGTGTGTTCTCTTTCAGAGGATTTTGCATCTCTCACCTCAAAGGGAGGCAGATGGAGGCATTCAGCTGGAGGTCCTGAATTACAGTAATTAAAAAAGACACAGACAACCCTGCAAAGCCAAGCAAACAGAAGATATTTGCCATGTTAGAATAAGAACGCAAAGAGCAAGAGAGAAGAAATCAAATCTGGCTTATGCGTTATCAATTTCCAGTCTCTTTCCTTCCTTCCTTTTTCATGTCCTGGTTACAGCAGCCAATCAAAAATGTGTTCAGGCATTTTTGGGAGTTTGCGGTGTCACTGATTTGATGATTTGCGGCACTGGCAGTGTATATCTAAAGCCTTGACATTCAGATTTGGTGACTAATAATTCAAATGAATGGTGACTGGTCAATGACCACCCTGATAAGGGAAGCCTGGACATCTTGTTCTATGTGTCCCCATTAGCATCTGCGTCAGTATGCATATGAGTGCATACAGATGTCACACATACCTGGGTAAACAAGGACACAGGCTATGATTGAGCCTGTGGCATCAAACAAAAGATAACATGGAATGCAGCTGTGCTTTCCTCTTATTTTCTTGACTCAGTGCACCCATCTGTGTCTTTGCAGCATTTTAGACAGACCCTCAGCTTTTATTCACTGCCCCATATGTTCAAGTTAACCAGGAACATAAAGTATGTCAAATATTTTAAAATAAATATATTGAATTAACTGATATTATGGATATTTATTTTCAACTCAGCATTTGACTTCTCCTGTTCAAGTTTGAACATGGACACAGATTCCAGACAAGGCCAGATAAGATGTGCTTTGTAGCTGACCCAAGCAGAGAGACTGACTGTGGCAAGAGAGTAAAGGCCCTGACATACTTTATGCAAAATGCCGAAATCATTTCTCATTGACGTAGACGCATGACGAATATTGCGTCATTTTGTTCGCAGAGAAGCGTCCACCTTATATCAGGCCCTGGTCGAACTATTTCGACAGAGCTCTGTGTGAAGTTTTATCCGATTGGTCAAAAGTTTGTTGCTGTGGTTATGCGGAAATGCACTGAGACAATAATATTGATATTTGTCTTTAAATAGTCTGCTTCAACAGCAGACATGGATACTTTTGAGAAATATTTATCTGTCGTGATGAGGAATTATGTACATAATGTTCTGCAGAGGAGGCTGCAGAGAAGTGAGGCGTTATCTGTGACCATTTCCTCAAAGCAAAACAGAGGATGCACAGTGGGAGGTGGAACCCCAGTAGAGAGGGGCGGGACGTATCATAAAGTGGGAGGGGTGTCCCACAGGTGGTCTGTGCCTTTGTATGAAAGGTGTGTGTGAATACTAACATACCGAAATCATGTGACTGCACGTTGACTATTCAGCTTCAGATGAAGTTTGTTGCCGTCTTTACGGAGCACAGTCAAAGTAAAGGAAGGAACCAGTAATGAATAATAACAACAAGAGGGCTGTATACATGAGAACGCATGGATAATGGATTTGTGGCATGTGAGGTAATCACGAGGTATTTAGAACAGCTGTGGAGGCGAACAAAAGTTTGTGTTGCCAAGGAGTCAGTCAAAAACAACATCACAGCCTCTTCCTATATTTTGACTTTTATGGTACATGTGCACTTCATCTCTAAGCACTCCACATTCTTTGCCTCCCCACCTATTCTCAGGTGGCTGGTCATGTATTTTATTTCTGACAGCAAGATAATACCTTATAATCTTAGATATTATCTTGCATATTTTGATATAGGAAAAGTTTATTCCTGCATTAAAAACACAGAACCTAGAGTCCAACAAAAAACTAAACTTTTGCAACAGAAGCCACTCAAACTTGGGAACTTGTCCACAAGAAATTTCCATATTACAACAAAATTGTACTTTAATATCATAATGTCTTTGCCTTATTTTCGATTGTATCAGGTTATTTACTAACCAAGAGTAAACAGCTGACTGAGACATGAGGGTGCTGGTCATTTCAGCTGTTCAGTGTTTCACATTTTAGGTGCCAGGCCTTCTTCGTTGCAAAATTGGAGAGGACAGAATTTTAAAACGTGGGTACAAAATGGAGGTACATATTGGCTAAGGGGAACATTTTTATTGTGTCTGGAGAAGGAACTGTTCCCTCTCTTTCTCTATATAGGGATAACCAATTTAATGTAAGTCACACTCATATTATTGTGGAAAAACCCAATTTCTCACTCCTGTCAGAGGGCACCAAAAATGTTAATATTTAACAATTTTTTGTTGTTACTGAAGACATCCAAGTTTAGCTGCCAATGTTTGTGACAAGAATATATGGGCTAGAATATAAAAATGTAGAAACTACACTTTATCATGTACACGTGCCTAAAGAGGTTTGGCTGGCGAGTGTAGGGTGTCTTAAAAGGAATGGAAACCAGCAGTTCATCAAGGCAGCGCTATAGGAACTGCCTACCATCTAATCTTCTCTGACAAGGAAGCATTAAAGTTGCATTGTGAGACGAAAAGGCTAATGTGCAACCCAGCACCAGCTGAATGGTGCATTCAAAACATTGCAATCACCATTTTTAGAATGTCATTGTATTTGCTTATGGCCCAAATGAAACTTTGTGCTATCTGTTTAAAATAACGTTTAAAAGCTTAAAGTACAGTTTATGTGCAGCAAAGACTTAAAAACAAGAAAACACTGTGTTTTTTTTTAAGTCTTATGAGAGCAAACTGGGCTCCCTGCAATACTAGGGGATAAAAGCAAGCTACACAGCAGGGGGACTTGTAAATCCTCTGAAACGGTACAGAGTGATGGCAAATCATTATGTCAAAAAGGAGTTGCTGCTCGGTACCAGAGGGACACATAAACACACACAAACCAAGGTGGCCTGATGGGAAATAAACATTTGTAGTACATTAAAGCCTCGTAGAAGGAAGGACATAACAAGACTCAATGCTTTTAGCCACTGTGGTGAGACATAACCCAATGGACAGGAGAATTAAAAGTGTACTATTGAAGGGAACATGGATATATGTATTTTATTTTCGATCTTTCTATTTTATAATTGCATTGTATTTTATGATTGCGTATAGCACTTGGGTCCTGTTGGTGTATAAAGTGCTTTATAAATAAAGTTGGTATGGTATGGTATATCTTGTGTTTATAGTGATTCAAGTAAACTCTAAATTGGGTAATTAATTCGCTTTAACAGGTGTATGATTTTGCATGATTTCCAATATGGCGCTCTAAAATAAACTTTATAAGAACTTTTACCGTTACAGTAATAAAGAAGATCGTTTTGTTTTTTGTTTTTTTGCAGGAAAATGGGTGCACAACTGGGTCAGAGGATAAGCAAGCCCCTGTGGACTTTAGACAGATGCAATCCATCTCTAGCTGTGCTTATGTCCGACCTCATCTTGTCTCACTCACAGGCATTCAAGAATCTGACAGGGACCTGTGGAAAAACAAGTATGCCTTTAGGACACACAAGGTTGATAAAGGAAGATGACTGAAATCTTAGGTTGGGGGAAGAGACCAGATCTCTTTGTCATTGTATAATCTGTATTTCTGTCAATATAGTTTGATTTTGGAAATTCGACTAGATGTCTAGCTCAGTGAAGTATTTCATAAAAACATTTTAAGTGTTTTAATTGTTCAATATTACCCATTAGAGTAGCTGATTAAGTCCATTTTCATCATAGTATCGCTAGGGAGTAAAAAATGCATGAGCCTTTCATAGCTTCTAAAATTCCTACAAGCCAAATTGATATGATGAAGCATCCAAAGCAGCACTTGTATGTGAACAACTCCATTTATGTCTATGTGTTAGTGTGCAGATGTATTACATAAAACAATGCAGCAGCACTATAAAGTGTGAGCAGGTCATCAGTTCAAAAACAATGATGAGCCAGGTGTCTGTCCTCTGGCCTGCTGCCTGGAAATGACTTCAGATCAGCAGGTCAGGCCTGGTGGGTGTGTGGGGGTTGGGATTGGGGAGAGAGGAAGACAACAGCGACATACAACACTCTGTGGAACAGATGTGCTGGGAACAGATTTAGCTGGGATTTTCATGTCAGACGTTAATCGTGAGGCCACAAACATATAGATTTAGTCTACAAGCAAAATCATTTCAGACAGGCTGTTGCATTATGACACATGCTGGGGGATATGATGCATGTATATTTTGTCCACTAACCAGGCTTTAGTACTCCTAAAGCAGTTTCATACTCGAGGTGAAAAAATACATCGGATTACTTTAAGCGTAGTGTCTTTATCTCCGGGAAGGGCGATATGTGAAGAATCCTTTAACTATAAAATTTTTCATATGTCAATCTTTAATTTTTGCTGGTACTATTGAATGAATACTGAACATTTCAGAAGGTTATTTTTTAAATTAAAGATTTAAAATGTTAAAAATTTTTTTTAAAGTTTAACAAGCCATCAAACGCACAACTGCTATGGGTGAATAAGAGGCATATTTTAAACTAAAATCTTCAAGCATAACAAAAATGGACATATTCTTTGGCTGATGTCAAATAAATAAAATATTGAAATATACATTCTCACAAAAATTCTTCTGTTTAGATCATTTTAAATATTGCTTTTTAAAGAATAGTTAATAAAAAATAATAAAATCTAAATTAATTGTTTTCATATTCTCAGACTAATGAAGGGAGCACTACTGGAACTCTATGACTCCAGAGGAATCAGTGCCTCACCACCCATGAACCTCACTGCATGTCACAGCTAAATGTGAAGCAAAGAGGGTGGCAGCATCACGTTGGGTGTTGAGTCCTTTGCTGCAAGAGGGACTGGAGTACTTCAGAAAACTGACAATATAATGAGGAAAAAGCATCCTGTTGTTAGTAACATGAACCTGAACAAATTAATTACAAATTTATCTGAAAAGAAAGTCTATATTTTGATGTGGAAATTACAAAGCCATGGTTTGACATTGTATTCAACCAAGTACAAAATAAAGTTTAAATTTGCACAAAAAAAACAACAAAAAGCATTACGCAGTAATTAAGTAAATTGTAATATAATATAATGTAATTTGATATGATACAGGGGGCTGCACAGTAGTGCAGTTGGTAGCACTGTTGCCTTGCAGCAAGAAGGTCCTGGGATCGATTCCCAGCTCGGGGTCTTTCTGCATGGATTTTGCATGTGTGGGTTCTCTCTGGGTTCTCCAGCTCCAAAAACATGACTGTTAGATTGATTGGTCTCTCTAAATTCTGCTTAGTTGTCAGTGTGTGTGCATGATTATTGATCTCGGTGTTGCCCTGCGATGGACTGTCGACCTGTCCAGGGTGTGTACCCTGTGTCTCACCCGTTGACCGCGGGAGGTAGGCACTAGCACTCCTCCCGACCTCCCTAGGGATTAGGGTGTAAGAAAATGGATCGATAATATAATAAAATATAAAAACCAACTACTACCTGCATTTCTACATGAATTCTGTATGCTCTCCCTGTGCATGCTCTGGCTACTCCTTCCTTAGTCCTGTTAGGTAACACTCATGCTTACCTAACAGTTTTTGAGGTGGCTTGCTCAGTCTCGTTGGTTACTCTACAATTCTAGTCTGGTTTTTAGGCTTTAGGCATAGTGATCTCTAATGAGTGTCTCTTTCTGTTGCCTTGTGATGGAGCACATATATCAGGGCCATAAATAAATTTAAATATGTATTAACAGCAGCCTGGTTCTACAAGTGTTTTTCTCTGCCACCTTAAATGAGAACTCCTAGAAGAGCTCAGCACCCATCATCCAGATTAAAACCCACTTCGCACCCAAGCAGACTCATGTGCACATGTTTAAAGACACACACACAATCACACAGAGTGCTATAGAAAGAAAACATCTGTCACATCTGCGCTCTGCTTATCTGGCCCAGCCATTTCAGTTTTCTCCCATGTGGCTTCAAAGACAACATCAGCATAGGACTGATGAATTTGTTCTATGAACAGCAGAGCTTGAGCTTCAGTTAAGCCGTGGCAGATTACAATCAAGGTAACTTTTAGCATTTCTTTTTGTAAGTAAAGACACAATCCAACATTCAGCTCAATTGCTAATCCATAGCGTTACTCCTTCTTCTGCCCCAAACCTTCCTAAATGGATTCCTTGAAGCCACCCCCGCCCCCATTGCCCCATCCACCCTCTGGAGTCCACACTGCCTGCTCGCTGTGCCGAAACATGATGAACCATTCACCCCTATGGGAATTTCTCCTCCCAGCTTGCTAGCGTCAGCTACATCTGTGTCTGTCAGCCTGAGTAGTTCCAGCAGCGGCAGCATAGTGGCAGCAGCCGTGACTTGGCTCCGACATCAGGTTGCCTCTCTGTGCCATTCTGCTTTAACTTGCCTGAGAGGGAGCACAGCGCGTCTCGCTCTGCTCGCTCTTCAAGAAAAAGTTCTGTTTTGCAATTTTTTTGGCTTCAGTGCAGATTTGTTTCAAATTCATGAATGAGAAAGGAAGGCAGCTTTGATTTTAGAGGAGACTTTTTGGAGCTCTTTGGAGAGTGCTCTCCTTACGCAGGGATGCCCAAAGCGTTCCGCTATCCACCCTGCCCTTCAGACTGTTTCTTCTCTCCCTGTCGGGTCAGATTTTCCCCTCCGGATCCCTTTGGCAGGCAAGGGTCAAGTCAGCAGGATTTCTCTTCCACCAGAGTTCTCTTCAGCTGTGTTATGATCCTGTTCCTCGGTGCCACAATTGACCCAAAAGCTTCCCAGGCAAAACAAAGGGATTAACTGTGAACTTTGCTCCCTTGGACAGCCAACACTGAGACCTGATCAAAGTCAGTTGTGAGTATATTTCTCCTTTTGTGTCTTCATTTTTTTTTTGAGATGGCTTGCTCAGTCTCAAGAGAATCATGACTGATTAAACGTGCACTTTTTGATTAATGCACAAAGGCATGACCTGAATTCAAGGGGAAAAGACGTCATGTGTGCACAAGGGCATGTCTGAGAAGAGATGTATTTTTAATGAAGCCTTTTTACCCTAATGAACAAAACAGAAGATGTGCCCCTGAAAAGATGTGTCTGCATAGTTTTTTTTTTGTTTGTTTTTTTTTGCAATGACTTATCATTCACCAAATTGTATATTGCTGCTCAAGTGCTTCACATTTTTATTACAATAAATATAAATTACTGTCAAAAAAGTGCACTTGGAAAAGTTTGGAAACAACATGTGCATTTTATTTCTGAAATGTATCTCAAAAAACTTTTTTTTTGCTGACATGATTGCATAGCTGCATATTTCTATAAAAATTATTAATATGAAAATAGAACAGCTTTAAAGTTCTATAATATTCTTCCTTGTATTTTTCCCAACCTTCTGTGTAAAATTCCAAAATTGCATACATTTTTTTTCTGGAATTTTTAAAAATGTACTGTATTTTTTATTTTTATTTATTAATTTTTTCTTTTACAAAAATGCAATCAATACATTTTTGAAACATCCACGTCTCACAACCATTCCTGTCCTGCTTTTTGATTAACTGGAAATGACAATACAGAGGGGGATTAAGCAGTGAAGCGTGATTTTAACGAGTCCTTCCAGTCCCCACGGATCCTATGAGGTGTTGCAACAAATGTGGAAATAGTTCTGGGTCTCTTTTGAGAAAACCCATGAAGTAGTTGTCTCAACAGAGTTATGGATTGGTGAGCTTAGAAACATAATCACCAGACTGTGGATTGTGTTGGTGGAGAAATGTTTGGCTTCCAGTAGCTTTTGTTTTGCACACATGTGATGAGTTCAGAAAAATTCTGCCAATTAGTAGCAATATCAAAACATGTACATGAAAAGCAAAACAGGGTCGACACAGACTGGTATCTGAAAAATTGTTGGTGAGAACAAATATGATTTTATTGCCATGTCATTACTGAAATGAAGAGGCATTTATGAAAGATTGTAGATGCTTTGAAAACAAAACTCCCACAGGCTTTCCGTGTTATCACTTTATTCCCTTCAGCAGCTGGCAAATCCACTGTGGGATACATAAGCGGATCATTGTAGGTTAGATCTACTTTAAGGTTACTTTTGTCTTAAAATCATAGCTAAGATGAGACACTTAAAACCCTAATATGATTTGTATTAGGATTTTAAAAATTTAGGATTTTAAAATCCTAAATTAAAAATTTAATTCCTCTAATGCCATTGCACAGTGCACAGAGCATTAAAAACATGACAGATTAGAAGACAGGACAATAAAGCATTTCAAAAGTAAATTGAAAAGACAATTCAATTTACTTCTGTATGGATGGTAAGTCAAAAAGAGAATGAAGTGCTATTTGGGATAAGTAAAAGTGCATGTGTAACACCCAAACATCATTTATCAGCATTCAGTGGTTTTGTTTTACCTTGACCCTCAGGAGAGTTGGGTTGTAACACAGCAGTTCAATAAAACATTTTTTTTTTTTTTTAAATATGGTGGAGAGAGTTTCCAGAATCAACAATCAACAGATTTTGTACAATCTGAAACATTAATTAGTTTTACAAAATAAGATTTAACTAAATGTGTCAATTTATGCTCACTTTGAGCAATTTGTACTCCAGGCTCCTAAACTAAAATCAAAAAGCAATCTGTGGTTCAACTTTCCCGTTCACCAATTTCTACACATTACCATCTGACAACTTGAACAAGATGCTTTTCCCACCCAAGGACTAAACCAGTTTGTTTTTCATTGAAATTGATTATTTCAATTAATTACTGGGTTAGATGGTCATAAAAATACTCCAACCTGTAATTGAATTAAAATGTATGTATATTATCTGAAAAGATTGTTATGCACTTTTTCCATTTATTTTTAAGTTCTTCACTAATCAAACCATAATAACTACATAACCCTCTGCTGGTAAAGAGAGGCACATAACCTCACTTCCTCTTTTGGCCGTTATGCAAACTGTATAGTTCATTATAATGCCACTCTTTATGTAACACAGCTTACATTTCTGAAAACATTTTCTAACAGTTAAAGTTTGAACAATTGGTAAAGTAAAATCCTAAGTCTACTAATTATGTATATTTTTTGCGAAGAAGATTTGAGGCATTTTAGGACAGTGCAGGAACCATCATTCAGTTCTTTGCTATCAGCAGTAATATTTCAGAAGCTTTTAATGCCTATAATCCTCTTTCTCTTCTGCTTCACTGAAAGACTGAACCTAAACCAAAACTGATTCAAGGAATATATTTTTTCCAGAAAGCTACATATGCCGGGATGTTAATCATGGGTCAGTGGGCTGACTGCAGTAAACACCAACCAGTGTGCCAAGGAGCTGTGGGCTGATTTGAAAATCATCCATAATCACTGCGGAGATACACACGACATCCCTTGGCTCCTTTGCTTTGACTCACTGCTCTATCGTCGTCCACTTCCATCTTTATTCTACAAACTACACACAATATTGGCCTGCTTGAGCTGCTGTGTTACAACCAAAGCAGGGGTGTAGAGAAAGGTTACGGATGACTAGGAGCAGCGCGTGGTGAGGGCCATCATGCAGAGCTGCAGGACAGAAGCAGTGATGGCCAGGTGCCAAAGGACCTCAAGCCAGCCTTCAGCGCCCCAGCATGAAGACTCAGCGTGGATTTCTGCTACACAACCTGTCTTCACTCAAAAGCAGGACACTGTTAACTAACGGATCAATGACCATTATTTATGCATAGCAAGCTAGCACAATATTTCAGAAGGACATCTGATACTCTTAGGATGTATATATAATAAGGGAGATTTGGATTTCTTGGTCGGGGCAATGAGATTTTCTTGCACAGTATTCCAACAGATTTACAACATTGTCTTTGGTATTAGAATGCATTTCAATTGATTTAAAATCTGGTTATGCAAGAACATCCTAAATATGAGCATGAAAAATTTATCGGCAGTACTGTTGCAGTTTTTTTCTTCCTGCCCACGCAAGGTTAGAATCCTTCCCCCCAGTAATTTGTCATACGTGATACCAAACAGTATCCATGCAATGCCCAAAAGCGGGTCACAACACACTATATACACTATTTATCAAGATGTCCGTACTCTGGATTCCAGACATACCATTAAAGTGCTTTCAGTCTTGGTTTAGAGGCTATTAGTGAACTTGACTTGTTCCACCTCTTGACCTCAAGAGCTTTTCCATTTGTGTATTCTGTTCATGAGTGGGCGTGTCCATGTGTGTGTATCGGGAAACATTCATAACAATCTGGTTTTACATTTCATTTAACATAATCACTGTTTATGCTATCCTGTTTATGTTCTGAAAAGTTAAAGTACTTTGACTGTGAAATTGCTCAAACAAAACTTTGCATAGCTTTGCTATGCTGCTACGATCTTTCACATACCTTTAAAGTCCTGCATATGCTAGATTTTCTAGACATATTGTCATGGTTTACAGAAGAAAATACTTGCACCACTTGAAATTTTTCCCAATTTGTGATGACACAACCAAAAACTCAAATACATATTTTAGGAGAATTTTACATTACAGAGCAACATAAAATAGTTTAAAATAACTTAATAACATGGCTTAGAAATTATAATGATACACGGTTTTTAAAACAAGTCTATTTGGGTATTTTTTTGACAAATTTTGACTTTTTTCCCCCTATGTTTGCCTATTTTGTTTTTGCTTACTCAAACCACATTGATGCGTCTATGAACATTTGTTTTCCAAAACAAGTTACCTCTAGTATAGAGCTAACAACCTCATTTAAAATGAGTAGCTTCTTCAGGCAAATACAACTGAAAATGTAACTCTAATGTAGAAAGTTCCCAGAACGCCTTTGAGATAAGAAAACATGCATATGGCCAACCTAACTTAACTTTGTTCTATTTGTAAATCATTAAATCAGCAGGATTAGTTATTTTTTGTACTCAGTGATCAGAGAAATTATTATGACTATTACAAGTTGAGAGGAGAGTGTATCTCTTAATTAAATGCATTCAAACTCTAAAGGAATATCTGAAAAAAATGAGGTTGTAAAAACTATGTTTTTAAAATATTTGATGACACAAACTTCCAGAAATACAAGTAATCT
The DNA here is from genome assembly GCA_903067065.1 of Brachyrhaphis terrabensis. Lineage (NCBI taxonomy): Eukaryota > Metazoa > Chordata > Actinopteri > Cyprinodontiformes > Poeciliidae > Brachyrhaphis > Brachyrhaphis terrabensis. The sequence goes on from CAEGAG010100314.1 coordinate 12,882, forward strand.
TGGAAAAAATGTTTTCCCTTTCAACAAGCAACAAGGATAAGAATTTTTTTTTTCTTTTTTTTTTGTTACTTTATGAAAAAAGTTTGACAATATGGTGGTTCTTCTAAATCTATTAAGTGAGCTGGTAGTCGTTATTAATAATTTGGTAATTAATGTTCAAAACTATTTTTCTGTTGCTCAGAGTGTATATTTATTTTATGGAGGATGAACCTCTACCCCCATTGCACGTCTTTCTAAATAGGTTTTTTCTGGGATTGCTCTCTATTTTGCGCCATCTTCCAATCAACTCTGACCGATTCTTTGTCCTTGCTGAAGTGAATCATTCTCACAGCATAATGTGGCCATTCCCATGTTAATTTTGGATGGTGTGTTAACAATGATGTACAGAGTTAGCTTGCATAGTCAGTTTCTTCTTCTTCTTCTTCTTCTTCTTCTTCTTCTTCCACGTGTTTCCTGCATTGTGGCTGGTTGAAAAGTTTAAACAGGTCTTTCTAGTCAAGCTGTAAAATCCATCTGTGCTATACGTCTTTAATAGTAATACTGAAATTAAATGGCACTAGGTTCTGTTGAAACAATAAGCATTAAATGAAATGTATTATGCTTTATTTGGAGCTTCATGTCATTCCTTAAATTTTATGTTTCACACTGACAGATCATCTTTCAGGAGCAAAAATGGAGTAAAAGAAAGTGCACATTGGAGTCCTTATAGCAACAGAGGAATCGCCCAACCCTTGTAATCATATCTGTAAAATTGTCCCTGGCATTTTTGATTCAGTTGGCTCAGCCAGGTGAGACCACTATCTCCAAAACCAGAGGATTACTTTTGGAAAGAGAAAAGGGGGGTAATATTACTGTTGTAAGTTTTTTTTCTTTGAATAATTATATAAAGAATGAAATTATTTCATTCTTTATATAATTATTTTAGCTTTTTAGCCATTCACACACCTTCCAAGGCTTCAAGGTCACAGGTTGCTCAGCTGAATATAATCCTCACACCTTCAGTACTCAGTAAATACTTTTCATACTTAGGTTTGCTCTCATTGATAAACTCATGGTGCTGTCTGTGGTGCTGGTTTAGAAAGATAAAACTGGTGTATCATTTTCTTCTCTCTTTTTGTTTCTTGGTAGCATAATTATTTCTTATATTTATATACACATCAATTTGGAATTAGCAATTTAAGGTTTTTCTCACACATAGTTTGATAGATTTCTAATAAAAACCAGATATGATAAAGAATAGAAAAAGGTAACTTTCATTGTTCATTTTTTTGTGCTTGTTTCATGAGGTAAAATTGTGCACACAGCACGTCACAATACTGGAATGTTATTTGTCTGCTTCCTGGATGGCTGAAGGAATGCTGACCTTGCACTGTTAAAGAAAGCAGGTATTTCTGAAGAAATAGACTTTGATTGCAGCCATTACTTTGGGCTCTTAGATTAAGAGGGCTGTTAAGACAAATCTTTCTTCCTTGTGCATCTCTGTTTGATCAATTTAACATTTTTACAAAGCACCAGCTTCTTTTACCATTTTCCCCTATGCAGTTTGTGGCAAACTTTACTGGCTTTTATGTAGCAATATTTCTTGTCTTGCTTCTATTATATAGACGGTTTGTATGGGAATCAAACTTAACACTTGGCCTGTTAATAGATTCTTTCACTTATGAAACTCTGCAGCTTTATGGGCCTCTTGGATAAGCCAGGCAATTTGATTATGTTGTGTTTCATATTAGAATATCAAGCTACTGAATTCACACGTATGTCACACATTTAATTGTAAAACATTAGAAGACCATGCATCATTTTGATTGCATTTTTCGGTTAAGGTTTAGGTTCCATTGATCTATCATTGAAAATCCCAATAAAACACATTGAGATTTGTGGTTGTGTGACCAAATGTGAAAGATTTCACATAAGTATTTTTGATAGGCACTGCTTCGCATATAAAAGTTTCCTTCTTGCAGCAAACAGTAGACTATTACAGCCTGTGTTATTTTGAGAAACCTATTCTGTTTAGTACCCCAGAGAGCATTTAACTGTCCTGATATACAATTTCCTATTGTAGCATTTTGATTAAAACCCTCAAACAAGGCAGTTCGGTTTGAAATGGAAGAGGGCAGTGTTGGTCAACAAGGAAATTAATGTCTGTTTTTACACAGCCAATTTCTCCAGTGTGGTGCTATTTGTTGACCGCTAAGGGAATAATGTGAGAAGGTTTCAGTGCCTACATGTGTGTCAGTACTCTGAGTGACCGGCCGCCTGAAAATTCAATTGCTTCAACCCACACAGAGTTTTACGGGAGGGGCGGGAGGGGGATAAGATTTTTTCTATCAAGCTTGGGCTCATTGTTCATCCACATTGAGAGCCTCAGGGAGCTTTCAACACCCTGATGGTAAACTGCTGCACGGTTCATTTTCAACCATTTTGGAACTGGGAAGTTAACACACAAGATACAGAGGCTGAGTTGGAATATGGCAAATGGAAGTTTCTCATTTCAGGAAGATTGAGAGACATGGCTCAAAATCATGACTCCATTTGACCAGTTGACTTGAGATTTTTGTGAGGGAATGGAAAACATGCTTGGAAAAGGCAGATACATATAACAGTTCATTAACTTCAGTGGCATTATGGTCCAGTTAAGCACGTTGTTGCACTCTGTTTTTATTCCCATTCGATTTTTTACATTTGCTAGAAAAGTGATGCTGCTTTAAAACCTGTAACAACCTTCACAATCATAAAAATATTACATGTCACTACAATTTAATTTTACATAATTAAATTTAAAGTCCAAACTTAGAACCATATGCTATCTAGCTGGCTTGTCTCCAAAAGATTTATCCAGTTAAGCATAAATGGCTCACTATTGCGAGAAAACTTCAGACTTTACATTCATGTGATTGAGATTTGGTTGAAGGGTCTCTGCTGCCCTCTACTGGTAAGAAATTGTAAAAGCGTCATCTGATAAAATTATTCCACCCAAAAATTGTGATAAAATCTATCTATCTATCTATCTATCTATCTATCTATCTATCTATCTATCTATCTATCTATCTATCTATCTATCTATC
>CAEGAG010100339.1:0-42280 GCA_903067065.1 Brachyrhaphis terrabensis
TGAAGTTGGCTGGTTCTGTTCTGGGGACGTTTGTTGGACCTCTGGAGATGATGATGATGATGATGATGATGATGATGCAAAGAAGGATTTTACATAAATTCAAGAAAATTATGGACAACCCTGACAATCTTTATGAGATGGCTTTAAACTTCAGTCAGAGGCTTCTTCTTATTCACTGTAATACAGACCGCTACAGGAGGTCTTTTTTGCCAACAGCCATTTACAATAACTCTTTGAAGAATTTGAATTAATATGAGTTACAACAACATTTAATTTCCCTTTGGGATCAATATTTACTGAGTCACCATTTCATTCCATCAATAAATGTTTTTTTCCCCTGATATATTCCACATTTTAATCTGGTCTGACCAGTTATTAGTGTGTTGCCTTTTTATGGCCAGGTAGAGTATTTAATGTTGAAGTGGAGGGAAATGTTTAATAATTTGCCACATTAATTACTGAATAGTTTTTAAAGTACAGTTTATTCAAATCCCTTTTACTGTGATACACCTTCAGAATTTAACTTCTTCGAAAACTGAGTCCATCTGTGTGTAATTTGAGTAATCCAGTCATTTCTGAGACAATAGAGACAAATCAGGTTAATCAGAGGTTTTAATGGCGGATAGGTTAGAAAATAATATCCTATCCTGTGAAATTGAAAGAGCGCAGCATGACGGCAAACCTACCGCGACATTTGGTCTACCCAAAACCGAGAATCTGTCAACACAGTGACTTTTATTTCCACAATTCTTCTCCTTCTTTAAAACTGGCTAGAAAAAAGCCTCAAGATGTTTGTCACAAACTGTAAAATAACAAAGCAAACATATGGAAAAAGTTGCTAAAAAACAAACTGAACTTTTTAAACATCACTCAGAATGCACCACTCGTCCTTTAGTGGGGAAAGGCAAACCAACAAAAAAACATCATAACTGGCTTTTTTTTTTTTTTATGTAAACAGACACCTAACCTGTATCTTCTTGCCTTAAAGGAAAGAAATCCCACTTGAGGAGGACCAGTGAGAAAAAGCCGCCCACTAAGGAATCCATCGCCAAGCTGCAGCAGTCAGCCATCTGGAAGATGGAGAACGACTTCTATGAGTTTGCGCTGGAGCAGTTCCAGTTCGTCAGGGCCCACGCTGTCAGAGAAAAGGACGGGGAACTCTACATGCTGGCTCAAAATTTCTTCTATGAGAAAATCTACCCCAAAAACTGAAGAGGGGACTCTCAGAAGAGTGGTTTTGAGTCTCCTGTGTGTGTTAAGTTGACTCATTCTGAGGAAACGGAAGCGGAGAGACGCGCCGCCGTTGACTTGCTAGATTTGTGATGGAGGACTTAATGCGGTGCTGCTTCGTAACGTGACGGCTCCATCTCTGGCTCGGCTGGCTGGTCGGGGAGCTTGTATTTCATCAACAGGTTGTGCTCAGCAGCTTCTCCACTCTGTTTTCCTTCCACAACAAAATCAGAGGAGCCCTGACTGGACCGTGGATCTGGTTTGGACCTGGCTCTTCGCTTAACCTGGGAGAAAAAAAAAATCACTGGCTCTGTACTGTTTGATTGTGTTTGGTTGTATTTTAGCTCTTTGCAATGATTTATTGTTCATATGTGAGGACTGACATTTTCCACAGTGAGATGACATCTTCATGCCTCACCACAGTGACTAACTTATAGAGACAGTAACAGTAAAAAACTGAATACTTGTTTGAACCTAAAGAACATTTGTCTGCGTTTATTTTGTTTGTTTTATTGGACTATTTACTGGGGCAGGTGTGTGTGTTTTATACTTTACTTGATGTGTGACTCTTGTAAATGAAGAATGCTTTTAATGTTATTGGAGTGTGTCAGAACGTTACAATTTCTCTAAACATTTCAATCCATTTCGTTTCCGCCAGTGGGTTGTATGACTTGTAGAGATGCACCGATCAGCGGTTTGTGGCCGATTCACAATCAACAATTTTTTATTTTTTTTCAAAAGGTTTTGTTGGTCCGAGTGGCCTTTATTTAGCAGTTGTCAGACAGGAAAGTGTGCTATCAGAGAGAGAAGACATGCAGTAAAGGTCATCGAACTAAGGCCTCCGTACTTGGGTCACACTTTACCGCTGAGCCCCATCAGCAATTTTTGTAAATTGTTTTGACCTGCAAGTACCAATTTTGGTCTGATTTTCTTCAAGAACTACTTTTTTTAACAGTGTTCAAATTAGTTTGCATATAAAAAATATTGGAAAGGTCACTAATTATTTATGTCCAAAGCAGAGGTGACGTCACACTGTGTGTGTGAGAGAGAGAAAGAAGTCACTGTAAAACAGGATTTTGTCAGTAACAAACAAAAACAAAAGGGATTACGGAGGGATTTGAATTCTTTTGACTGTGTTTTGTTAGCTATTAGCACGGTTAGCCTAGTTAGCAATACTAGGTTAGAAAGGAGTGTCGGTGTGTGTTCAGTACATTAGCTGTGAAACTACAGCACAACACAATCATCTTCTCTAATATTTTGATCTTTATTGATGCTTTGCGGGAGCAACAGTGGAATACTTTGTTTTGTTAGGTTTGCAAACATCCCGATTTAGTGCATGATATCATCTTAAATGACAATATGTGTCTCAATTGTTATTTGTTCTTATCAATTAGGGAATTGGCTATCCCTATTGGAAATATTTGCTGATCCAGCATCAAATCAAATTAAGATAGATTTATATTTAAGAACAACTGCCGTTGATCAAAGTGCTGCACACAAAAACAACAAATAGTAATTCAGTCAGAAAAATAAGGTACAACAAACACAGTACCAGATAGAAGACAAAGCCTAACAATCAGATTAGAAGGTAAGAAGGATGAAACAGCAACTTTGTTGCAACATGTTCCTCCTCCCTGGGTTCTACTAAAGTTAATTTTTTTTACTTGGTGGAGAGGGAACCCAAAGGTACGTTTGAATTGACATCTTATGGCAGACAATTTCTTTTTTTTAAGACCAGAAAATTGCAGACAGCATTTGGAGTGAAACGATCAGCACCCAGTGAGGTCCGCAGTCTGAATGACCGGCTGACAGGAGATCCTTTTTCTGTTCACTTTTGTGCTTCCTCCATTTCAAAACTCCTCGTGCTTCTAGAAAAAAAAGCTAACCTTTGAGTCTTCTTCCCTTCACAACAACTTCCGCACTGAAGAACGTTGCTTTCAGATTTCTAGGTTTCTGACCACCAATTGGTCACCAACTGATTTCTCTGTGCATCTCTAAAGTAACTTTTTATATATAATTTTGAACATTTCTTCACTCTTCAGCCAACATTTTGTTTGTGATGTGATTTTAAAGTGACTAAACATTTGCTTGTCTTTCTTTTTTTTTCCCTTTGCTCCTACAGCTTGGCAAGAACTTGATGTCAATATTTTTAATCAATCTATTTCATTGTGGAAACATCTCCTGGCATAAAGATATGGAACCTATAATCATAGAGGAGGTTCGTCAGCAAAATAAATAAATAAAATAAAGCAGAAAAAATTACATTAAACATTAGAAAAAATTATATTGTTGTAATTAAGTTGATTACAACAATATTGTGCTGATATTCTGAGTAGGAGTGTGGGCCCCAAATCAAGTTCTGCTTAAGGCCCCATATAACTTTGGGCCGGCCCTGATTGGAGCAATTATTGGATGATTTCTTTAAACTGAATTGTGGTACATTTAAACCTCGACAAGCCAAATCATGGATCGGTTATTTTGTGTCATACCTGTACTTTTATTTTTTGCTGCTGCCAAGTAAAACAACATTTACCCTCTTTAATTGTATTTTCTGTATTAGTTTGCCTGGATTTGTAGAGAACTACAGCAGAGAAATGTAATTTCCACTGGAAGCTGGAAACAAAGCAGGACCTTTGTAATGTAAAGTATCTTTTTAACCATAAAAGCTTGTTTCACCATGCCACCTTCAAAAATGTTTACTATAGGAGATTATGTTACCAAGGCAACGAGCATCACATATAGATTACCAGCAGGTTTTTAATGTCACTTTGATGCTCATCTGATTAGCGCTGCATAAACTCGATCATTTTTGGAATAAACTAGCCACACAAAGAGGATAACATGTTTATCTGTGAGTTTTGCTCTTGTCACATTATGGACACATAATGTGACATTATGTACTTAAAGGCCTGTGGTCTGATCAGCTGGAATCCATTCAGTTTTGTGTGCCTTTTCTCCAGTTCTCATTGCTTTGCAGCTTTGTGTGAAGGAACAGAAATACAACACCGGCTGCCATGTGTTTTTAATTTGGTTCTGACAAAAAAAAAAAAAAAACAATATACAAAAGACTTTCATGAGATCCTGTATTGTTTTAATTATTTTCTTATTCCATGCAAATGTCTGTGCTTCAGCGCCAGCTTCTACATAGCAAGGATTGGACAGATAAAAAGCCCCTAGGGTGCCTGATCCAATACAAGACTCATGTCCTTCAGAGATAACAAGCTGCCATGCCAGCTCCTGTGTGGGTGTGGGTGTGTGTGTGTGTGCTTGTGTACTTAATACTTGTTATTTCCACTTCAGTTGTTTGAGAGCTCTTCAGATCTGTACAAAGGGTTCCTACAATCTTCAAAAGTACAGAATTTGATATCAAGTCTGGGTAAGTATAGAAGAATGAATATTACACATGGGAAGGAGGATAGTTTAAAGATTCAGATTTTGTCCTTTTATTTCATCAGATAAAAGATCAGAATCTGAATTCTAATGAACTTTCTCATCAGAAACCAGTGATAGGAAAAAAAAAAAAAACTCAAGTACTTATATGCCATTTCTGTATTTTGTGCTCACAAACCGTAGTGGAATTTTAAAATTTGGCTAGATTATTTTCCCATATTTAAAAAAAAAATATAGGCCTATATATATAAAAAACATGAGATTAAAAGAAAAAAAAAAGTTCAAGTTCACTCGTTTTTTTTTTTTTAAATGCTCTGACAAAATTCACATGTCAGCTGAGGCTGGCAACCTGCATCACCCAGTGATGTCTCTGCCCATATATGGTAAAGATGAACCTTTTCATCAACATCAAGCACACATGCAATTAATAATGTGACTCATTTTCTACTTAGTTGTCCAAACTTGTCAAAATTTAAGAAATGTGTTTAATTTCTTTGTTCTTCTTCGTCTGTATTTGTTTTGTGGAGAAAAACAGCTTTTTTTTCATTTCTTTGGCTTTCTATCATTTTAAATATTAAAAAGAAACTCATCAGTTTTTGACCACAAATAAGCTACATTAAGTAAATTATATTTGTTTTTTTTAAATTACATAGGCTGAAAAACAGTTACTCAATTTATATGCATAAACCATAAAAGTCTTTTTCTGATTAGTTAGATAATCCATACATATGATTTTTCTTGTTTTCAACTCATCAATCCTCCTTTTGGTTTTTGAGATACTGACAGATAAACACTCATTAAATAATTAACAACAGCTTTCTTGGCCGCTTGACTCTTAAAATAAAAGTTCTGGAGCTGGGTTTGTTTCAGATCCCACATTAAGTATTGAAATTGCTGCTTTTTGGACTTTTGTGAAAGTACGGCTTCACTTATTGGGAAATGTGTCTATTAAATTACATGTCATTTAATATGAGACTTTATAGCCCATAGAATTTAACTGATCACAGTTAAAATCTTTAAAAACAGAGAAATGTCCCTTTACTGACAAATAAGAAGTTGCCTTCAGTTGGCTGGGTGGAAGATTTAACTTGGTCAATGTTTGACAAATGACAATAACATCATAAAATCTGATGTAGAAAACTGAGTCTGAAAAAAATCTGGAATTTTTAAAAGATTTATTTTTTAGGAGTCTTGGATAAACTTTTAGATTTTTATCTTCAACATGCTTATTTTCTACATGTTTCATGCTCTGGTTGTGTCTGCCACTATGTACATGCAGAACATTCCCCCACAGAGAAGCTGTAGCTGATCCATCATGCTCTAAATTTGACCCATGTTCATGTGAGAGGAGTCAGCTCAGGTCAGGAGAAGTTTATATGAGCCTCTGCTGCTGCTGCTGCTGGTGAGAGGTTCTCTTCGCTGCTCTCAGATAATCCCTGAACAGGCATCATCAGCTATTGGACTCATCCCCATAATCTCAGATTGCTCTCTCGTTACGGCATTCCCGTTTTGACCCTTTGACCCAAATAAACAAAAAACAGGGCACTTCCTCCTCTTCTTCTCTGCAAAAGCTTCAATTACAGTCGGCTTTTTATTGCAAGATTTAGGACTAGGAACTGATACGAAGTTATAAACTGCCATAGACGAGGCTTTTAAGTTCATCCAGTGTGTTTTCTGTTATTTTAATTTATTACATAGACTGAATACTGTTCAGAGCATGACCCACCCAACAGCAAGTACAACACATTTATTTTTTTTAAATTACATAAATTTACTAAAGAAAAATTATTTTATGACCCGTTTGCCATCTTGATGCTGCCAAATGAAGCTCAGTCGAGTATTGTGGATATGCGGAGCAATTTTATGATGTGCTGCTTTTGCAGAGCTCAGGTATTTACATCCCTCAAAGTTTTTCAAATTATGTCCTTTGATAGCCATCGACTATGATGACTTTTAATCAGATTTTTTGAGAAAGAACAAGAAGAAAAACAGTCCACATAATTGTGAATTGGAAGACTGGATGATTTTCTGTTATTTTATTGGAAATGAAAAGCTCTGTCAGGCCGGATGCTGAGGATTTGGCTCTGAGCCTAAATATATAGCTCAAGTTTTCCGCATCCTCTAACAGGTCACACTACAGATTTCTAATCAACTTATAGGGGCAGTATTATATATTTTTCAGGAACATAGTGCCGTTTCATAGCACAATCAAGTAACTATGTTATTTTCAGGTGTTGGACGTTTCGCATTATTTCCATAATAACGGCATCATTATTAATTTGTCAGCTGTTCAAAGCTGTGGATATTATTTTAGAACCTAGCTGTGCTTTAAACATCTATATTTCTCTCTTTCTGACCTGTTTGTTTCGCTCCTTGGTCTTCATGCTGCTGTTGGTGTTCATGTCATGTTCTCCAATAGGTTCTACAACAAACCAGTGAGGTCTTCATAGAAAAGCTGCATTTAGACTACGGTTAAATGACATGACGGTGCACTCTATTGACTAATTCTTCTTCTGAAGGCGGCTATATTTGATAGAAGTATCAGAGAAAGGAGGGATTAAATACAAATAAATGTCACAATTTCTAGATTTTTATTTGTAAAAAAAAACAACAACTTTGATGACCATGTATTAGTTTCCTTTCAGTTCACTCTGCTCTAAATTGTGTTGGTCTGTCACATAAGATCCTTCTAAAATGTCACTAAGCTTGTAGTTGTAATGTGACGAAATATGAAAAACTATTGTCCACACCACAATGTATGTGTAGTTTTGAAAAGACTACATTTTCATTTATTATTAGCTGTAAGTGCAATTCACAACAGTTTCCAATTGGGAATTTACAAATGATATTATAAGTTTGTGGAATCAACCCAGATGATGTTGATCTTTTTCTAAACTAACAGCTACCGCAGAACAACAGGAAGTACTGTAACTTCTTACAGTACTTCTTACAGTAACTTCTTACTGTAACTTCTTACAGTACTTCCTGTAAGAATTCTTAAGAAGCTTGGTCGAATGGTTTGTTTTTCATCCGGAAATCCATAAAACTGTGCATCTTTCAACAGAAACAGTCCACATTGTATCATATGTGATTAGTGTTGCATCAGTTGTCAAAATCAAACAATTTTTTTTATTGATTAACATGTAACATACTGAGATGTCAGGATCCCACCCATCACATTTTAAAAAATTTTTTGGGCTACAAAAATGCCTTTTACTGACTGATTTCTGTACGAGCAGCTGTGTTGTCCATGAAATGTTTTCACAAGCACAAATTATTAAATTAACTTTAAATTGTAATGTAACTTTTCCCTTTTTTTGCCTACATTTTTCACCCCCAGGTGAAAAATCTAACTTGTCACACAGGCACAAAGATTGCTTATGCCTCGGACCGGCTTAACTTCCTACTTTAATAAATATTTGTCAAACCAGTAGGTTTTTTTAGCTCTTAACTTTGCCTTTGTAGGCTTCAGTTTTATTTTAGGGGTTAAACTTTTTTTTTCCTGAAGTTATCATTTATCCAGTTTTATTCAATGACAAATCTTAGTTTTATCATCATTATTGTTTTTTATCTTATGATAAAATTATGAGCATTAAATTTAGACGATTCTTTCCGCTGTTTAGCAGAATTTAATCTAATGTCAGAAAGTTTGAAGCGCCTCAATGCTCCTATCTTCCATGTTGGTGTTGTCCTCAGGTTGAAGGTAAGGCTCGTGCGCTGGAGGTTGTGGATCACGTGCGTCACTGTCCGGGCAGAGCCGTCCAGTAGTGGGAGCCTCCGCCGCAGCACTACGGCTCCTCTGGGCGGACGCTTCCACTCTAACCACCGCCTCTCCTTCTCCAGCTACAGTGGGACAGATTTCTGCCGTAGCTTTTTTTTTTTTTTTTTTTTTTTTAACATATGAGCGCCAGTCCACCCCCCGGGACTCTATCGGGACGGTGAGGCCGCGTCAAAGAAGTGCGAAGACGGCATGGGAAGCCCCGTGTTACCCAGAAGAGCGATGGTTTGGCCAAAATAATCCCGTCTTTCTGTCGCCAGAGAGGGAAACTTAAAACAAGTCCTGTTTTTGGAGTCCCACCGCCCCTCTCCGCTCTCCCCGTAGGATTTGATTCAAAGGCGAATCCAAGATGGCTGCTGATTCCGTGCAGGTAGGAAAAGTTGACAACTATTGCGAAAAGTGCGCAAACCCCGCTGAGAGATGCGTTCATAAGTTAGCAAAGAGTTTTATTTCACAAAATCGGGTCCTCTGTGGTTCCGTAGAGTTCTGTGGAGCTACAAGGCCGCCGACTGATCCCAGAGGACTGTCTTGGAGCTTTCCATGGATTGAGGCCTGGGAAACAATTATCCAAACTTAAGTTATCATGTAATATTCAACATTTAGGCAGGTTTTTTTGTTTTGTGAACGTTTTTCTGTTAAATGTATGCAGCTCACATGAAGACGCATTAAACGTAGTGCTGCTTTATCTCCAAATAAATGAGAGTTTATGTTCGGTTCTGATATAACCTTAAAGTTAACGACTCTTCTGTAAACTAGTGAGGAGTTCCCGTCTCGCATTGTTTGCAGATATCAGCTATATGTTTGGAGTAAACGTAATGGAATCTAGGCAGCGGCTACGTTTAGTGAAGAACTGGTCAGGAACTTCTTAAACTGGTCAGGAACTTTTTAAACTGGTTAAACTTGTAGCCAGCTAAACCGCTGCCGTCAGGAAAAGTCTAGTTTAACAGCAAAAAAAAAAAAAAAAAAAAAAAAGCCTCCGGGTTTTAAACGGTGAGTCTCCTTATCGAGTATCAATACTCAGGATCGCGGTTAATGTGGTTTCATTTGAGTGACGTCAGCCCCAGAAGCAGACGTTCCAAGTTTGGTATCAGAGTTCTGTGGTCTTAAATAAACACGTTTTAGGTAAACCTGTAAGGCAAGAAAATAACTTGAGTTTAAAACATTCAAAAATATCTAGACAGCATTTTAAAATCCGAGCTTCTAGGGTTATTATTATTATTCAGTTTACACTGAATCGTGTTTAAAGTGAAACAAGGCATATTTGTTACTAGTGTTATGTTTTTGTTACTTTTAGCAAAAAGTTTGTATTGAAGTTTCAACCCTTTTCAATGGTTAAGATGAATGTATCAAACATAGAGGTGGGTGATGTTGACTTCAAAATTTTATCTTGATATTTTGTGTTGCTAAAGTGATAATGAAAGTGATTATGAAAAGCAGTTTATTACCTATTAGCAGTCTCTTTTTTTTGAGCTAACTGTGTGGATGTGGCTGCCTAGCACAGCAACCTTAGATCAAAACACAAAATATGCTCTTGAAAAACATTCCCATTTGGAACAGGCTTCTTCAGGACAACAGCTGAAGCTACATAATGAAATATGATTTTTTTTTTTTATATATCATTCATCTGCACACAGCAGCTGTGTGATGTCAGACTCAATGATTTTTCATATGTAGGCACTTTTAGTCATAAGCTAATGGAGACACTCATTTGTTCACTTGTAGCCGATTGATAACCAATTTTGAATAGTCCGACCTACCGATACCAGTTACAGCTGATTTCAGTTTTCTCTTTTTAAAAACTAAACATAAATGGCACAGAAATACTTTTCCCCCCGCTGTATAGAATAGAAAGTTGATGGATACTTACTGTTGTGTGTTAAAATGTTAAATTATTCATTCGTTTATTGTAACTCCACAGGAGACTTTCTGTCATTGTCGGTCGTTATCATTAATAATTCACATTTCGATCCGAGGCAACCTCACAGAGTGTGTGAGAGAGAAATCAGTCACACAGCACTGCGGTTAAACAGGATTTCAGTAATATTTTAAAACAAAGATGATCACAGATCTTGCATTTCAAATGGTCTTTAATGTTTTGTGTTGTACTCAATCTCTGGTTTTCCAATGGAAGTGGTGGACGTTTACCGTAATAGTAAGATTTCTAAAAGACTGCCAAAATTTTCCAATCTAGTATGTTCCATGATCAGTAGAACTCTACTCTTCAAATGGATAAAACAGAGCAACTTTCATTTAGTACTTTGAGCTTCCCCTAATTTTCTAAAGAATTACTACTTTTTGTTTTATCCAGAATAAAAAACAACAACATGCCTCTATAGTGAAGGTGGGCAGTGTACCCAAAAGTTGTACTCAAATAGAAGTAGTACTACTTCAGTATGTTTTTACTAAAGTAAAACTAAAAAGTAGCCATCCAAGAAATTACTCAAGAGTACAAAACTATTTAGTAGAAAGTCAACTCGATTACCGAGTAACTGATCAAATGGTCAATCTTTTAATATTTAAAATGGCATTATCAGACGGACCAAAATAGAAAGTTAAGTGGAAGTTTTGGTATTTTAAGGACGAAAATGTCAACAATTCAGATATGCAACAAAAAATAACAATCAGGCAAAGAAAAGTTTTTTCTAAATCAGTTTCTTCCAATGAAAAAAACCTTCCAATCAGGAAGTTGTGTGTTTGTGTGGTGAATTTCTGGTTAAAACATGGTAGTTCCTCATTCATTGGGTAGAGAATCCAGAAATTTCACTCAATTAAGAGTAGCAATATGTCATAATAAAATTACTGAAGTTGAAGTACAGCATAGTAAAAATACTCCTAAAAGTACTCCCCCCACCCCCCAAAAATGTAGACTACTTGTAAATGTAATTGAGTAAATGTAACTAGTTCATGTAACTAGTTACTACCCACCTCTACTCTCTATAGAAAACACAGTTTTCATTCTAAAACTTCTCACACCTTCTCTGCTTCCTCTAACGTCTCATTGCCACTGAAAATGGCAAACTGGATCTTTTTCATTTGGTAACAACTTCTACTCTGAGGAGTTTTGTGGCCTGGTGCTTTCCCTGATCGGAAAATAATCAAATGTTTAATCTTTCCAATGACCAATAATCATAAATATTATTTTTTGGGTTAGTCATCAAAGTTCTGCAGTGCTGCTGGAGGATTAATTATGTTTGCTAAATCCGGTTTGATAGCCGGAGTAAAGCCGATTGTTTTGGTTCCTCATCATTTGGGTTAAAAATTCTTATGGTTATTTTTTCACGAGAAATGAGATACTATACTATAAATGCCCACTCCTACTATAGACCTGTCTACTTGTTGTACTGTTTGTGGCTGCACGTTTTTTTCAGATGAACTTTAACCTTTGGCCTAAGCTGGTTTGTGTTTTATAAGCTCTCAAAGGGAACCTTGATTATTTCTCCATTCAGTGGATTGTTTTCTACTGGCTTCCAATAAATGAAGACTCAAGATACAGAAACTGAAGTGATCCCTTTAAGTTAAGTGGTGTATTTAAGTGTGCTGTACCGGTGCAGAGTTATCAAATGCATTTGTAATTCAGTACATTTATGACTGTGCCTTTTTTTTTATTTTTTTTTTAAGAAACATTTTAAATCAATTCAGCTCTGTTTTTCTGTATCGCATCGGCTGATACTAATCGTTAGATATCTGTATCGGTATCAAAAGTGAAAAAAGTGGATTGGTGTATCCCTATGAGCAACAAAAAAAATTCTCCTGTAAAAATAGTCAAAAACATAATAGCTGATCTCTTAAAAGTATTGAATAAAAACTGAAATCACATTTTTACCTCTGTTGATATAGCAGTGAACATGATAAATAGCACAGAAATATTCTACTGTATGTAATCAGAAACTCTTTTTTTCAGGTCATCTCCCCACCCCCAATTATCAAAAGATGAAGCGACTGCTGGGTTGATATTTTTCCTGTTTAAAAAGTGAAAATGATGATGCTTATAAGTTTTATGGTCAGTATTTTCTCTACAAGAGAGCATTAATTTCACCTGTGAAGATATCGGTCTGGAAGTCAAATTCACTCAGTGTACCATGGTATTGAGGAGTGAGATGGCTACGCACATGAGCTCTGAGATTTAAGCATCAACAACCAGCTTCAGCCAGTTAAACACGTTTTTTTTTTTTTTTTCCCTATTCACAAATTTTAAATCCAGCCTTTGAATCCAACGTGGCAGCTGCATCGTTTCTGATGGTAGCCTTCCTGTTTTTTACATTTCACATAAACTGAAGCCTTTCACTGAGACAAGAGGTGCTGATGCTCTGTTGTCATGTGAACAAGTAGTCATAAAATGGCTTTTTCAGTCCCGCTGTGTTGACTGATTTCTCAGCACAGTTGCGCTATATTAAGACATGATGGTGGTAACAAATCACCTGGTAACTCGGTTGTATGCTGCTTGGGAAGAAGTCAGTTCATCATGCAGGGACGCACCGATTCATGTTTTTCACTTCCGATACCAATATCTGAAGCTTAATATCGGCCGATAGCAATCCGATACAGAAATCTGGCTTTTTTTTAAACCTACAAATGTGTAGGTTTTTTAAAGTGAACCTACACATTTGTACTGAGCTACAAATTAATTTGATAACTGCACCAGTACAGCTCACTTAAATACACCAACAGGTTGACAAGCTTGGTCAAACATGTAAAAACAACTTTCATTTGTTCAATCAGTCTAATTAGCAGCCAATTAAAAATAAATAATAAAGAAGCTGAAACTGACAAAAACAATAGGTTGGCTAGTTTGGTCAAACATGTGAAAAATAAACAACAAACTTTTTTTAAAATGGTTCAGAAAACACGATTATAAATTATAAATTTAAGGTAAAATAAATGAAGCATGAAGGTGCTCAGAGTACAAAGCATAGAATTAGATTGAATAGATCTGCCCTTACGGATCGGGAACATTACCACTCATACTCCATCTAGATTTTTTTTTCTATATCGGGACAGAGACAGATATTAATTAGGGTTACTCTACACTTTTCTCTGGCATCTCTGTAAAATAAAGTTATATCTTCAGGATATCAGCAACTGGCAACATGTAGTTGTAACACAAACTCATGTCTTAACAAAAGCATATGCTGTAAATCTGATTGTATCTGCTTTATTGCCTTCCTATGCTAATAGTAGCCGAAGTGAACCTACACAAGTCCCTCTGGACCCCTGTGAGGGCGACGCAGGTCATGACTCTCTGCAGGTTGGTCCCTCAGAGCCATTCATTGACTTTGTTGCTCTATGTTCACACACAGCCTAGTAGCACGTGAGGCATGACCTTTACAGAAACTCAGAGTGTAATATTACTTACAGTGCAATCTGTCCCAAGATATGCTTGGGAGTCACGCTTGTAGAATCTATGTTTATCACCACGCGTTTCTATTTTTGACCTAAGTAACACACAAGGCCTTGGCCATTGCTGTGCAGCAAGCTGTGTCGAACGATGGATTCGGTGTAATACTCAGATGTTGTGGCTTCTAAAGGGAAAGCCTGGCTCTGTAAGCCTTGGCTTGGAGAGTAGCCTGAACTTTTCCATTGTCTTATTGTCTGACCAGAGCTCACATTGTTAACCTGCATGAATTGGAGGTTCAGACTCGGTGTGTGAGCTTACTGTCCAATCCAGGTCATGTCTAAGCCACCAAATGAACCCATGAAGGGTGTTTTTACTAGGTATGACGTTTGCTAGCAATTTATTTATACAATTCATATGCTTACTAGCCAGCCACTTAATACTTTACACTAGTCTGCTGCAGTATGTAACTTTTATAAAAAGAAAAATAGTTTATTTTTTTACATGTTTGTTAAAGCTTGTTACCATGTTGTGACAGTATGTTATGAGACAGATAATCTGTAAAAGATCGATCTCCTTCACCTCCTCTATGAGCTACTGTTGCCATCTGGGCAATAAATTTATTTAATTGATCTAATAAAATTTTTGTTTTTGGAAGATTACATTTTTGGAAATGTGGATTTTTTTCATCAATGCACTCCTTTGTTTTCATAGCTCTGAGTGATGTCAGCACGCCCTCTTGTTTACAAGTGTTTCACAGCTGCTATACCTTCAGGTCAACTCTGACAAAGTATTCAGACCAGGCTAAGATTTTTGGTGATTAATAATACAAGAATAAAGTCATAATATTACCAGAATAAATGTGTAATATCAGAAGAGAAGTAATTTTATGAGAATGCAGACAGACATGAAAATAAAAAACTTAAATGAGGAATGTTGAGCATCTTGTGTAGTTATACTATGTATGTGTTTTACAAAGTATAAACTCATACCACACAATGTCAGCATTAAAACACATTTGTTTTAACACATCAGCATCAAATAATCATCAGTAGCAAAACATTGAAACTATCGTAAAAACCACTGACTATTTTGAAGGAAGAAGCTCACAGACTGAGCTGGCCATATCATATTACAATAAAACTTTTGTTCTTGTAGTTAAAACAAAAATTCTAATTTTTTCCATCGTATCACTCAGTGGAGATGACTGAAGTAAAAACAACTTTTTGAAAATATTTTGTCTTTTTTCATTTCTACAAAAGGAAGCAGAAAAAAACTTTTAATAGGATATTGCATTGAAAAAATCTGAGCTTTTAGTTTTACATCACATCCCTCAAATCAAGCCATTTTTACTTTTATTATACAACCCGTGTAGTAGTGCATGATTATGGATTGTCTCATAGTAAATAGTGGAGCCACAGTGGTTGAGTCCATCAGTCTTGCGCTGTGTTTTCTTATGAGAGGAAGCATTTGCTTACAGTTCCTGCTTCACTTCTCTTTGAACCCATGATGTCTCATGTTCCTGGCATGACTTTTTTTTTTTTCCCTCCACATGAGTCGGTGTGTTCAATTTGCAAGAAATGACAACACCTGCACATGACGACCAGCATCTCTGGCATCTGTGGCAAAGACAGTGGAACTAGAGACCAGAATAGTCACGCCAACGAGCGATGCGTGTGTTAATTTCAAATTAAAATGTAGGCCTTGTGTTTGCCTGAGTTGATGAATGTCAGGCTTATCTGATTGGCCTTTCTTGGATTTCCTTGCATTGTTGCACAGTAAAATAGGATCGTTTGGGTGTCCACTGTTGTCCTTATACCACACTGGGCAAACACAGCAAGGAGCGCAAACAAATTTCGCACTGGAGTGAGCAAACGAGAGACCTCTTCCTCCCCCGTCCAATCACTCACAACCTCCATTTTAACTGTGAGTCATCAGGGAGAATATGTGTAAACCATACTTTCCTCAAGAAGTGAACACCTAGAGAAGAGAGCCTGGATTTATGGCTGCAGGAGGCAGAAGGTTACGTGTTTAGTTTACCTCTACACTTTCTTTCCAAACTGTTTGTAACATGGGCCAAGAGTATTCACAGGCCAGAAAATAAAACATTTTTAAAAACTAATTTAAAGATGATTTTTCCTCCCCCTGCTCAACAATTAAGAAAGCATGGAATATTTTAAACAAAGAAATTAGTCTTTATTTTACTTTATTATTTGTAGGAAAGAAACGTGTAGGTCTAAAACTTCAAGAGGGTTTTGACTGTTTTTTGCTTATTGATAGAAAGGCAATCACTTTACTAATTTGTTTTTGAAAAAATAAAGATTCAACCTATTCTCAGGAATGAAAACATGATTTAGGTCACTTTTCATGTGAAAAAGCTTTAATAATGTAGTTAGAAGCTATTGTCGGTGCACCAAAGTTGTCTATAGTGTAAAAGTCAGTAGATAGTTGTGGTTCTGTCTACCATGAACTAAAGGGAAAATAAAAAGCTTGGTGATTAAAAATGACAATTATGTTGTGTTTCTAACATTTTTGTGAGAAGATTTTAATTTGTGGGCAGGCCAGTCACAGTAACAGATTATGCTGGACTATAAATTGTCCCAGTAATTGCTGCGCTAAACGATAATGTTGTTGTTTTGAGGACATTTTCAGTTAATATGTTGGTAATGGCATAATAACACAAATTCACCCGTTCAAAGACCAATAAACTTTGTTTTGTTAAGAACACTTAGCACTGAAACTGGAAGATATTTTGCATATCCCAAATAAAAACACCAGAACCAAAAACAATAAATGTAACCACTTACAACTGAAACCATGAATTAAAAAAATTATGAGATCTCTCAATAAAATTGGCCTTAGAAAAATTTTGGTCATAAGATTAGAAATTGAGTTTATTGCAAACAATTGATAATTTGCTCATTTTGTCCAAATTGGGGAAATAAAAAGTCTCCATCTGCATCAGAACAAATATGTGTCACTCAGCGGCAACAAAAGGCCTCTGGGCCGCACTTTGGACAACGCTGCTCTACAGGTTGACAGAAAAAGCCTTGCTTTATTTTCCAGTACAGTTAAAGGTGTTCACTTATCCATCCATGTTATTGCAGCTTTTTATCTTTTTCACTTCCCCCCCTCTAATAGAGTTGTCAATAATTTCTCTTGTACTTTAGAGAACTGAAGTCACTATAAAGGTCAAAAAAGTTTGGATTTATCATGATTTTAAATATGAAATCTGGAATTTTAATGGGTGAGTGACTTTTGAACTGCATAAACTTAGAAAGTCAGACTTATTTGATTCTAAAACAACAATAATGAGCCTGTCGCAATAAACAATCGCATGATAAATTAAAATGAGCTAGATAATTTCCATTCTGATGATTCATATTTTTTGAAGAGCATTTTTGTTTTCAGAGTCTTTATAATCCATTTTATGTATGGTTTTGGTTGTGTGTGATTTTTGTTTCCTTTATTATTGTTTTTGGTGTTTGTGTTTTATTTTGGATATTTAAAATACCTTCCAGTTACAGCTTGGGAATGTTCTGTACAAAACTAAAGTTCATTGTTCTTTGATAGGGCAAACTTATTAAGCCATTATCAATATATTGCCTGAAAATGGTCTCAAAACAGCAATTTTATCGCTTATCGCAATAATTTCTGGGACAATTTATCGTCAGTGCCTGAATTATCCTAACCTTTTCATCTTTTATTACTATAGCTAATATTCTCCATAACGTACTAATTAACTAATAGTTTGATTCTGATGACTACAGTTTGGACAATAACATGAAAAAAGAAAAACAGATAAAGGAAGTAGAAGTTTAACAAACATGTCACTCAGCTTGGGACTGAACACCAGCTGATGGCAGGGCTCCTTTAATATCCATAAGACTGTTAAAGCTGTAATATGCAGCAACAGTTGACGGCCAGGGCTTTTGTGTCCCTTCTGGCCTTTTATAGCGTCTTATTAAAATGACATACAACTGTAGGATCAGTAATAGAAGATTTTAGCTGTTTTTATATTCTAGCTTTGATTTAATTTGTCCCTTATATTTATTTATGAAAGTTCACATTGAAGTACTCAACAATTTTATTGAGCCAGGTATTTAAAAGAATTATACGGAAGACGATTAGGGCCACCAAAAAAAAATCAAAAAAAATCAGGACTTTAATTTCAGAATTCTGACATTAAAGTTGGAACTCTGTCAGAATTCTGAGATTAAAGTAAGAATTTAATGTCAGAATTCTGACTTTAATAATCAGAATTCTTTTTTTTTTTTTTTCTTTTTTCGGTGGCCCTAATCCTCTTCCGTAGAATTAAGTGTGCTTAACTACCAAGCTGTGTTTATTATGATTGTCATTCAGCCGTTTATTGTTTGATAATATCACAGGAGCAGAGGCCTCCAGTAAACTAGGTTCAACACACCCAGGATCTTTCCCTGACTAAATCCTAACTCTTCAGATTTCTCATAGTAATTCTAGATCATTATGAAATCAGTACTGGGACACAAGTCTTCTGGCTCTGGATGTGTGTTTTGATGGAATTAAAGGACCAATCACACTGAAGGATCAGGAAAAGAATTAGCACACACACACACAAAAAAGAAACAAAAACAGATAAATTAGGCCTGGACAATAAATCAGTAACAATATACATAGTGGCAGACATGTAATCTGTATAGATAGATAATACTTCTGCTAATTCAATATATAGAATAGTCACTGAACTCTGATCCAGAACTTCACGGCATTCTGGGACATGTAGGCAGAGGAAAGACTTTAGCTGCTCAACCTCGCAAAGCCAGCTAAGCTAGGTTGGTGACATCAACAAACTCACTCACTCTTTGGTTACCTGCCACAGCCGGCAGCTGCACCTGCTGATGAGAGGAGCGGCCATATTGAAACAATATGTATCAATATGGCGGTTGCTCTCACTTTCTGACATTTTGAGTTCATTCTGTCTAGGATTTTCAACTAAAGCTAGAACTCAGCTTTATTAGTTTCTGTTAATTAGTTGGGGGGTTTTTTTAACTGTAATGCCTCCTTTTGAAAAGATATTATTTATAATGAATACTGAGCACATCATGCTCTCCAAACTCTGTGAGATTCTGTGTGATTATGTTGATACTGGGATTGCTTGGAGCTGTGTATATATTTAAAATGACAAAAAAACAACACAAATTGATAAAAGCACAAATGTTTTTTTTAATGAATTTATGATTTAATGATGTGGCTGCAGTGTAAATATGATAATTATTGTGTCTGCTCAGTGGGTTTAGTTTTTTGTGGTGGTGAGCTCTCTACCCGCCTTGTCAGTGTCTTTGATCCCCTAATAGCAGCTTCGCCTGAGAGAACAGCCCTGGCTTGACTTACCGAGTTGATAACTAGCTAATTGTACAACTTTAATGGCAAGTTTAGTTAAGCCAAAGCTGTTAGAGAAAATCTGGACAGGTGGAAGTTGCTTCTTGGTATTAGGCCTCTGGAAATGGTTGTGTATTGTGGTTACGTCCGGTGATGTTAGCATAAATGAAGTCCAATACAACCTTGGTTTCACAGTAACTGTGCTTCCATTACAAACATACACAAAACGTTGATATTCTGCTAATGTCGAAAAAACACAATTTTACTATTGTAGTGTTTCCATTAAATAAGAGACGCAATTAAAATCACATGTGAATACGTTTGTTCACGCAATAAGTCACTTAAAAACATGCTGTGCCATCCTCCTCCTTCTACTTACTGTTGTCTTCTTCGTCGTTTCTGCCAATAGTAACATCCGGTTGTGGATCCTGTTAGATCCGGAAAAAGTATTTCCATGGCAGTTTTGCGAAATACACAAATTTCTATACAGCTGTAAAACCGCCTCATTTTAGTGGCAATACTTTTTATCAAATTTTATGGAATTCTTGTGTTTCCTCTAGGCATTTTTTTTTTCGTAATTCCAATTTTTGTAATTTTATGGTCAATGGAAACGCAGCTTGTAATGCCTAAATACTCGTAGAGTAATGACATGGATATTATCAGTTCTGTAGAAATTAGGATGTCATTTCCGCAGACGACACACTCGAGCTCTATGCTTTGCTTTGTGGTAATACCTCTCTGAGATCCCAGGGTGTCTCCTCCATCACATGTGTTCTCTGGTTGGGGGGAGGGGTGCCGAAGACGGCCACTGATATTCTTCAACTGGTGTTAATTTTAAACCCGGTTCTCACCATGTAGTGAGATTAGGTCCCATTCTGGGCTGCTGTGACCTCACAGAGCGAGAAGCTAAGAAGGATTTGGCTGTCTCTGCTCAGACGGTTTATCTTCCCTGTTTATGTCAATGGTCTGTGTGAGAGTTGGAGCAAAGCAGACACCGGCAGAGTCAATGACCGAGACTCTGGCCACCGCCTCGGCCCAGCGCGGCGAAGCCCAGTCTTTTGCGGCGTTGAATCAGTCTGTGTAATAGAACTGAAAGCGATGACGGTTTAGCTGGTTGGCAGAAGATGCGTGGACTTGTTTGTTCAACTGATCTGGAGATGGATTTGGCTGAAGCTGATGAAGTTGTGGTAAGGAACAGCTAGTAATACCAAGGAACTTGTTTTTCACAGAGAGATTTGCCTGAAGCAGGTTGAATAAATGTTAAAGTCAAGTTTATTTGGATCACACATTTCAGCAACAAGGCATTTCAAAGTGTTTACATCATAAAAATATAATATTAGGCCTGTCACGATAGCAAATCTTGCTGGACAATAAATTCCTCAAGAAATTATTGTCATAAATGATAATATTGTTGTTTTGAGACCATTTTCAAATAATATAATAATGGCATAAATAATGCAAGAATCCATTCTCAAAGATTAATAGACTTTAAATTGAACATTTAACACTGGAACTGGAAGACATGTTAAATATCCAAAATAAACGAAACAAAACAACAAATAAAGTGAATTATGAAGTTTCCGTAAACAAAATTGTCCTTCAATAAAAGGGGCTAGTTGAGACTGAAGACTTGTCATTCAGTTTTTGCTAGAAAGAGAGAGCAAAGAAAAAACAAGAAATCAAGCAAATGGAAATTATTGAGCTTGTTTTAATTAATCATGCGATAAATTGATTTATTGATAATTGTTACAGGTCTACAAAATACATGCTGTCATCTAAATTATCAAGCAAATTGAGAAGCAAATGTACCTCAAATATCAATGTTCCAGTTCTTATGAATCAAAAGCAGTTCTGAACAGGATTTTTAGCCTTGATTTGAAGAAGCTCAGTGTTTCAGCAGCTTTGAAGTTTTCTGGAAGTTTGTTCCAGATTAGTAGAGGATAAAAACTGTTTTTCCACATTTGGTTAAATCATTTTTATGATGAATGTTTTAAAGGCTTTTGTATAATATTGGCTTAATTCAGTTAGTTAGGCCTTATAGTGTTGAAAATAATGTTATGAATCCTTTTTATCACCCACTTAAATAAAATATTGACAACTGCAATGTTTAAAGAACCGTGTGGTTTATTTTAATTCAAAATCGCTGTGCATTCATGGTGACCTCTAAAGCCGCGGCGTTCAGGAAGTGACTGCTAATCCTCCTTAAGTTAAGGTGATGGTTTTAAAGATGCAGGTCACTAGTGACTGACAGCAGCAGTGAAATCGGGTGTATGGAGGCAGCTCAGGTTCAAAACTCCACTATGTTGGAGTGAGGTCAGAGCACTCAGGCTGAACGGCTGAGCTTCATGTTCGGTCAGAAGACCTTTTCTTGCCCTCCAGCCCGGTGGGAACTGACAGATCTTCACAACGCAAAACTAGGGCAGCTGAGTTGTGCAAATATGATATGCTGAAAAAAATGTTGTCAGTCTAGATTGACTCAGTACTATGCAAACAAGGAGCTATTTTTTTTTTTTTTTGACACTTTCCCTTTGATCCCTTTAACCAAAATGAGAAGACAAGAATTAACTTGTGAAGTTGCTATGACAACCAGATTACAGTAAAAAGTCATTTTCTATTTGCACAGTAACATCGACGTACACTGCAACAGTTACAATTGTAAAATATATGTTATTACTTAAAAATGAATTATTATTTTATATTTTTTCTAATAATTAACATAAAGATGTTGTTTCCTTTTAATGAACAACCATTTAAATCACTGGTCCCCATCCCCTGGACCGGTATTGGTCCGTGGACCAATTGGTACCAGAAATAATTAAATATTTCCGTTTTATGTATTATTTGAGTCTGGAGAATCTTTTATTTTAAAAATCATTTAACTGGATTCTCTTGGTTATGTCTTGTGCGCCAACATTGAGCCCACAAGCAGCAAAATGAGTAAGAAACAGATCAGATGTCTTTGGAAAGTTTCTTTGCGAAAAGAAAAAGGCCCAGAGAAGAGACAGGAGAATGGATTTATCCTGGTAGGTGATTCCCACATTTCAAGCTGCTCTGCATGATATGGTGACCGGATCGTTAATGAGGCAATGAAGCTTCAACCTGCTTCGCCATGTAGAGACCAAACACCCTGTGCACACTTGGGTGTCATTGTCTCTCATCACTCCCACATGCAGAGAAATAAGCTCAGGGCTCCCATTAGTTGTTATTGTTAGTTAAAATGTTCGTTTTGTGGCGCATCTGTATCTTATTTTGAAGGGATATGTAAATGTTACCATAGCGACCAGAGTCAGAGAGCGTTGCGTTAGGGCAGTGGTCGAGATGAGATGAGAGGAGTGGAGCTTGTGAGTCTTAAGTCTGGTTCACACGGAACAATTTAAGGATTGTCGGCCGATTTTCCAGACCTCTATCACCACACATGTCTGATAAAAGTCCAACAGGTTCGATCGGTTCGTGTGTCCAGCCACACGGCAGGAGCAACACATCACACAAACCAATTCCACTCACAAACATCCCGGTTCTAGAAGAAAATCCAATAAAACCCCCAACATACCATAGTGAATTTAGAATAATCAAACAAAGATGACGATAGTTTGTGGACTCGTTTTAAGCGTCCACAAAAAAAAGGCTTTAGCGGGAACACCAACATGCAGAAGCCGTATCCTACCCCCTGTAGGAGTCCCTCTCTTCTGCGTCCTTCCTCTCTGTCGTCCCTCTGCGTTACATACCCGGTTTCCTCGTCTCAACTTCGTTTTGTTTCTTACTTTTTCTTCCTCAGGGGGATGCCAGGGCCCAGCTGGTGGCAGAGCGACTGGGTCTTGGACAAAACCTGGACCTGTCTGACACTATGGTCCAGCAGAAGCTGGACGAGATCAAGGAGCAGATCCGTCGTGAGATCCGCAAGGAGTTAAAGATCAAAGAAGGTGCAGAGAACCTGCGCAAGGTAACCCCAAAAATATTACTTGCAAAAAAAGTTATTTTACTTGATTGCAAAGTAGTACCAAACTTTAATTATTTCCCGTTCGTAGTTCTTTCTATTACTCTGTCAACTTCACCACCCAAAAGATGTAATAGTGCTCCTTTACTTTCTCATTCTTCCCACATATCCTCAGGTCACCACAGACAAGAAGAGCCTGGCTTATGTGGACAATATGCTTAAAAAATCTAACAAGAAGGTGGAGGAGCTCCACCAGGAGCTGCAAGAACTAAATGCTCATATAGTGGTCAAAGATCCAGAAGAACTAGCAGGTAATTAGAGCTGGCCGGCTTCATCGACTTCATGAGCTACTTCTTCATTATCCAAGTTGTACCAATGAAATATTAGTGACCAGTTCTTGTCCCTGGTTTTTCCAAAGCTTTGACCGATCTAATTCTCTTTAACAACTATAATATAAGAAGATGCAACATCATAACTCAGTGAAATACTCCAGTATTCCCTGTACCGAACTGAAAATTTGACTTTATGTTGCTAACAATTGGCATTCGTCAACAACTCCTAGGCAGAAGTGAGAGCGCTGCACAACACAAATAATCACCCGGCCCGAATTTGGTGCGTTAAGTAATAAAACATAATTTAACAAAGTTTTGAGGCAGATAATTTGCCTTGACAAATTTTTATAATCGAGGTACTCGAATCATTCGAGGAATCATTGCAGCCCTAGTTGTTATAGCAACCCTAGACATTTTAGGCATGTGCGTTCGCTGATCAGAAAAAGATCAGCCGAAAGTAGCAGTCGATCACCAATCAATATCTCTTACAGCTGTTCAAAATGTTTAGCTAAGCTTTACTGGTGAAAGAGTTATGGGCTGACATTCCCTCAGTCATGTCAGCCCATTCAGCTGTGCGTTTGCTGCATAGTTGTTTTAACTGTATCTACAAATATTGACAGTACAAACAATTTTGGGAGTGTTCTGTCAGAAGCCCTATGTAAACTTACACATGCTAATAGAGTGCACATCCAGTGTTTGGAGGTGACTCATTCCCCAGAGGCTGACATTGTTGCATTCCCACATTCCAGCGATAGCTACAATGAGTTGCCGATTGTTCCTCCCCGAGCCTGTTGAAAGCCTGCTCCTGTTCCTTTGTCAGCAACAATGGAATTTAGAGAGAGTTGAAGCACAACAGCTGGGAGCATTCAGGATTGCCTTTGTTACCGCCGTTGTCTTGTGGAGTAGTTGTTGGCAGCTGTTGTTCTGATGAGTTAAGGATGCAAACGGATGGCCTGTTGCCGTCACATTCCCTTGGTTTAGGAAGTAGATTAGGGGAGATGTGTTAGTTTAGATCTATGTCCTGAGCACGTCCTGAAATTCGGGCCGGGTCAGGTCAGAATTATTTGCTTAATGGTCTGGTCGGGTTCGGATGTTAAAAATACCTGTAGTGCATACAACACAGAGAAAGCCAAACGAGAATGCAGAGTATTGTTGTGTTAATCTACGTATTATAGTGTAAATGGAGGAGGAGATGGTTTAACCTGTTGAGGAAATAAAGAAAGTAAGTAGGATGTTCATCAGATTGTAACAAGTGCAGCGCGCTGCAGGGGCGCATGGCTCCATCTTGCTCCTTGCACCTTGCAGGGGAGATAGGATCCTATCAATCAATTATCCCAGACGATTTGCACTTAACTCACCATGCAGTTACAACAAGCATCAAGATGGAGCCGGAAGATGTTAGACAAAAGTTAAAAACAGGAGAAGTTACACTGCTTACTTTAAGAGTACTGTTAAATATTTTCTAGGCTCATGGTCAGGAGTGCCATATAGGGGGGAAAAGTTATGACAATTCCAAGGGCCCTTGACCAACAGGGGGGCATCCACAATTTGTTTTTTTTGTTCATAGAAATAAAAAAAAATGGGGCCCTGTCAATTACAAAATTAATTATGTTGTATTTCCAAAATTGTTTATAGCAGTAGAAATTAAATGTTATCTCTCCCAGACCAAAACGCAGACATTTTCCCTGAACACCCCTGGATCTGCATGAAATGGTTAGTTCCTGCTTGGAGCTTGTCGGTGACGGTGTTCAGCAGCAGACAGCGGAAGACAAGAATGACTGTGGTAGTTACTATGCTGCTAAGAAAAATAATAAAGTTAGGTTTTCAAAATATAGAGAGACAAGAGAAAAGAGTAAAAGTGTCGATTTGTAAACCAGTTTTTCTCCAAGAGGTGGGTAGACTGTGTGAGATTATCAACCATTCAGCATGGTTAGCTTAGCTACAGACTGTTTGCCTCCTTTTCACTAGCATTTAATGAATTAAGGAAAGAAATGACCAACATATTCATATATTTTACTTGTCCCTGTACCTTTTACCACTTAACAACAGATGAGTCAGTCAGCAGCAGCTTTAGCTCACGTCAATCCTGTCCTGTCCTCTCCTAAGTGAAATTAAAGCTGCAGTATGTAACTTTTATAAAAAGATTTTTTTTACATATTTGTTAAAACTCTCAACCTACTTGCATACTCTATGTTGACTGTTGCATGTAAAATTCATGAGCAATAAATATTGTGCTAGTTATCAGGACCAAAGAAAGTAAGGCAGTTGCAAGCCTTTAAAATTGTGACGCTTTTGATAGGTCAAATAGACTCATGGTACCATGTTATAGCACAGTCAAATAACTAGGCTACTTTCAGTTGTATAGTTATAAATGCTATATATATATATATATATATATATATATATATAAAGACAGACTTAAAAGAAATCTGTCTTTGTAATTTGATGCCTTGAAATAGTGCGTCTATCTTTTTAAAAACTCTACTCTTTCTGAAACTCTGCCTTCAGGAGGTCATCACAACATGGCTCCTCTATTAACCCTTTAACAACGTTTTTACCAGCATTGCGCTGAGAAGTAGCTCCTAGTTCAGCAGATATCCAGTTCGACCGGGTGTTTGCTAATTGCTTTTGGCTAGTCTGAAGGAGCTCAGAGGGGGAGGTGGGCTCTAGGAGACGGAAGCTTGGAAACGTCACCTTGAAGGCGGAGCTAGGTCCAACCAGACTTTTTGCACAAGTGATTGGTTGCCACGGGGGATTTATTGATTTCTCAAACATGCATGAAAGAATCAAAACAACACTTGAGGTATGTTTTTGATGAGGGAATAACATTATAAAATGACATAAAGCTAAAGAAAACTTGGTTTTACATGATACTGCCACTTTACATGGTGGACTAAAACAAAAGTAGTAGAAGCCTAATTAAAATATGTCAGGTTTACTTTGGGCTCAGGCCTCGAATCAAAGTTAATGAGTTGAGTCTGATTGGCCTTGGACGCAATGCCTATTAGGCCCGATCTAAATAATGTGTGTGTGTTTGAGGAGAGGAACCTTGTTGACTTCTGAATGGCTATCTTAAGTAGGAACAAATTTAGCTTGCATCTGTGACCTCCTATCTGATGATCTGGGGCATTCTGGATAAGTGACGCGGCACCAGTGGAATGTTTCTGGCCATCACAGAGTGACGGAGGGAGGGCGTCTGAATGTTGCTGAGCTCCTCAGACCTGAAACCGCATCTGGAATCATGCTGGGCTCTGGAACGCGTGAGGAACATCACTCACTTCTAGAATTAATAAAACTGACTTTCTCTGTCGGCCAGAGTGTTCATTGCTGAAGGGTCTCTGGCTTTTCTTCACCTCTCAGCTGAGGCCAGAAATAGACTGGCTGGGAATCAGTGGCTTTGATGCAGAACCACCAGTCAGGTTCCCCCAGTCACATCTGCTCTCTTTTCTAAGGGGAATTCCAACACTCAGAGCTGATCCACTCTCTAATCTTCAATCATATCTCGTCTCCATGGAGATAAACTCAGCATGGTTTCAGGTCGGAGTTGCCAAGTGATGATGTCATTGCTTAGTTAACCGTATTAGTCATGTTTGCCTTCCTATCAGACGCAGGCCGGGTTAATATGTGGGAGGGTTCCCCTTTGTCAGTGGTCCAGCGGTGACATCAGCCCTGCAGCTATTCAGGAGCTCACTGTGTCGTCCCACGGCCCACTTTCAGGGTTGGGGTCACTGAATTCCTGGTGGGAAACGACCTGAACCATACCACATCCCCCACAGAGAGAGGCAAGCCCCCATCGTAAACTGGGTGGCAGACTCAGCTCTTCTACACGTGTTGTGGTGTGCCATCACCGCTGACATAACATGACCTCACTGCTAACTCTGCTGTTAGAGACGCACCGATCAATGATTTGTGGCCAGTTTTTGATTTCTGTAGTGTAATCTACAGAAAAGCATAAATCATTCCTAATGCTGCTAAAATATTCCTTGCATTAATGTGAAACAGCAACGTCACATTGTTGCATGAGGTTGAAACTTGAGAGTTGTGACTGTAAGGTAAACTCTTGATCTTTCTTAGCATTATGTAAAATCGACTGTGTTGAGCTTTACATCATGTTCTGATGTTATTCTCTCATCAAAAACATTCCAGGAGTGTTGTCTTGATTCTTTGATAAATGTTTGAGAAATCCTTTAATCTCGCGTGGCAGTCATTCAGCTGTGCAAAACGCCTGGTTGGACCTAATCCCGCCTTCAAGACGCAGCTCCTCTACCATCCCCCTCATTTCTTCCACTCAACTCCTTCAGACTAGCCAGCAGTAAAGGACTTTAGCCGCTCAACCTCTCAAGGCCAGCTAAGTTAGCTTTGTGGCATCAACTAACTCACTCTATGATTGCCTAGCAACAACCTGCAGAATAACTTGTGCAGCAGCAGTTTCATGTTTTGTCATGTTTCTCAGTGCCTCAATACTACTTAAAATTAGGAAAAGCAATGGCTGGGGGTGAAAACTGGACAAAAAATGAAAGGTCATACCACCACTTTGGCTGTATTTTAGATATTTAAAACAAATAAAAACCTATCAATAATAATCAATATCAACTGATATGAAACACTTATATCGTGATATGTTTTTTAGCCCTACTTTCTTTAACTCATACTCTATATTTACTGATTCCACGCCAGAGGGTGTTGGTGTGAACATGATCTAGTCATGCTCACCTGTGTTGTGTTCACTGATGAGAAAAAGATCTGATTCCTGAGTTAATTTTTCAGTTCATTTGTACTTTCTATGCACCAAACATTTAGAATATTTATTCTGCTAACTTCCTCAACTTACTTTCTAGTCTCTGTGTCCTCTACTCCCATTAAACAGAAAGCCCCAATCCTCCCCAGCCTTTTAAAGGTCATTAAATGACTCATGTAGTATTTTAGTTGAATGAATCACGTGCTTCCATTCTGCTCTCATCCCACAGGTGTTCAACAGAAAACATTACACAGTGTTTACTCAAACATCCGAATCATGAGTCATACATTTTCTTGTTTCTGTCAGCACCTTGGAGCTGTTTTTTTTTTTCTTCTGTTTTCAGTGGAGATAGGCATATTTAGGAGATATTAAAGAACCCATTGATTTATCACTATTTGTTCATATTTGCAGACATCAGGACTCTGTCTGCATGTTCTCACCAAGCAGGGCGGATGCCTGCAGGCATTTCAACAAACTGCTTTAAAGGGCCAGTATGATGTAAAATCATTGTTTTCTTAGCTTTGCATCAGGCAAATAAATATTTTTCCCTCATCACAAACAAACCTGGAGTGTTGCCTTGAGTCTTTCATGCATGGTTGCGCAATCCTTTAATCTCCAAGACAACCATTGAACTGTGTAAAATGCCTGGCTGGCTGGACCTAGCTCCGCCTTCAAGGACCAAGCTCCTACTCAGAGCTGCAGTTTCTAAGCTTCCCAGCTTGTGCCACAGAGAGCAGCTCTTCCCCCACTCAGCTCCTTCAGACTAGCCAGCAGCAATTAGCAAACACCTGGTGGAACTGCTCATCTGCTGAGCTCATCATATGTGCTACTTCTCAGTTCAGTGCTGGTAAAAACCTTGTTCGAATTCCTGAAGGCAGAATTTTAGAAAGAGAAGGAGTTTTTAAAGAGACAGAGGTCCAATTTAAGGCATTAATTTATCAAGTCAAATTTCTTTTAAGTCATATTTGATATATCTGCTTTACCAGATAGCAGGTAAAGCAGCGCACAACTACCAACACTCACTCGGAAGAGCATCACGGTCAGAAAGCTAAACAAATAACCTGAAAAATAATTTAAGTCTTCGAGCTGGCGGTGTAAGACGCTGGTTTTCCTCTCGCTCTTGGACCGTCGTTACGCGCAACTGGTAGTAATATTTCACAGACGTAGCGCCGCTGAACCGCCACTAGACAGTGAACTCTCACACCGAACATCTGCTTAAAACTGCAGCATGTAACTAAAAAAAACAAAGATTTTAGATATGTATTAAAATATGTCTATTATGTCTAAATTAGGTAAATTTATTGCCAGATATTTTTTCCATTTTGCCAGGTAACATAGCATCATCTATACCTAAAGCGAAAAATTAACAGCCACTTAACAGGCAGAGATCGGCCTCTTGGATGATCGGTATCGGAATCGGCAGCAAAAAACCTGATCGGAGCGTTCCTAATTTTTATAGCAACTGAAAATAACATAGTTACTTGAGTGCTATAGAATGGCACTACGTACCTGGAAAATACATCATACCGGCCCTTTAAACTGCAAACAAAAGTAGATCATGAAGCATCAGTCATTTTGAACAACTTCATGATTGCTATACTGTCAAAATCCCAGTAAGTCTCTGTACAGCTGACCGTATGTTTCACCCTTTTTTGTCTCTTTCTAGAGTGCCCTTTAACCCCTGATACTCCAAGCAGTGAAGCGAGAACGTGCACAAGCAACAGCCGCCTGGCAGCTTTAAAACGGCAGAATGACATCGAGCTGAAGGTGAAACAGGGAGCCGAGAACATGATTCAGATGTACTCCAACGGCTCTTCCAAGGTGAACACAGCACGAGAGGAGCAGGACTCACTCGACTTTCAGGTTTTTGCTGAGTCATGACAGAATGTCAGCGTGAGTGAGATTGAAACACCACCATTGTTCTCATTCTAGCCAGTTGAGAACAATGGCTAGATATTACACTTTACAAAGTAATATCTGCCGCTGAGAGATTTCAGCTTCGTCAGAAGGGTTCCTACCCCAGCTGCAGTTTTAGCTGCCATTTTTAAAAAGGCTTGGATAACATGGGCACATGAAACACAAAGTTTGCCAAAGCTTGTCACTGGTGTCCAAACCTTTATCCCACTGGGTAAAATCATCAATTTAGAGGTACTACAGCCGTAAACGTAAAAAAAAAGAAGAAAAACAAAAATGTAAAATATATTGAACACACACACAAAAAGAATTTTATGTAAGAAAGTAGTCAAAAAAATTGTAAATCATAGATCCGAAACATAAGAGGTTCTCTTGTTTGCTCTTAGAAAAAAGATATAGTCTGTCAATTTTTGGGGGCTGATTGTTTACAGTTATCTTGGTCCAGTTTGTCTTTCTTGTTTAATTCCCATTAACGGGACATGGGACACTCTTTCTTCGAAAAAGCTTCCTGTATTTACCCCAAGTCTGCTTCGGAATAAGCCTCTGGTTTTCACAGAAAATCAAAAACAGACAGATGAGGCACCTGGCGAAGGCGGGGCCATCAATGACGGAAACATAAGCTGGTAAATTTAACTCATGCTGCCCCCTGAACTTTTAAATGATAGATCTGTCTCTCCAGTGTGTTTCAGCCACTTAAGAAAGAGCTCAGAGTTTGAACTGAAAGTAGAAACTCTTAAATGTGACTTGAAACCCAGTCTGTGACATGGCAGCTTGTTCAGGGGGAACGTGAGAAGGCGCTGACACATACTGTGCTACACACACACACGCGCACACACACGCACACAGCTGTTTGTTTCCAAAGCTGGATTGACTCTTTCCCTGCACGGTGGGAGGACAGACTGTAATTTAGGAGGACGGTGTGTAGCATGAGGCTTCAGGTAATAACAGCTGGAACACTCAGAGTGTCTCATGTTCATCAGCACTACTGTCTGATGTTTAACTGTAAAACATCACCCCTGTATTACGGATCGTTTCTTATTTTACTCAGTTTCTCTAAATCCTTGAAATGTTAATTTGCCTTTGATTGAATAGCTTCAATTGCTCCTTCGATGTAATACAGAGATTCATCCAGAAACTGTTCGCCTTTGTGTTTCATTAGTGACGCCACTGACGACACTCTTCATTATAAAAGGTATTGAGGAAAGTCCACACTATTTCTGATCTCATTGAGGAAGATGAAGAAACTTTTTGGTTTGTTTTGTTTTGTTCAGAGGTTAAAAAAAAGGAAACTGGTGTGCATCTTATTTTTGACCAAGCTGTTCTCCAAATGAATCATTATTTTTGTCCACATTAGGGCTTAAGCAATGAATCGAATTAATCATGATTAATCGATTATTGAAATAATTGCCAGATAATTTAATCAGAGCAGTAATTAAAGCAAAACTGTACAAAAAACACATACATTTTGCACTCGAGATAAAAAATAAACTCCTTTGTCAAATTCTTAGAAAAAAAAAACCTTGCTACAAATGTTCAAACAAACAAACAATGATTTCATTTTAGGGAACTAAATGTTTACTTTTTTATTTAACAAAAGGAATTGAGTCAGTTTTACATTTTTATGGATTTTTAATATTGTACGCAATAGGCTCAAATGGTTAAATAAAAAATCTGGAGAATGTGCCAATTTTTTATCCAATTAATCAATTAATAGTCAGAATATAACTGAGAGCTCGTCCACATGAACGTTTTCAAACAAGAGGAACATTTGTTAGCCTGCAGGTCATAACCAGGCCTTAGCATTGTTACCTGACTCCCAGCGTCTGTCTGGGGGGTGTCTTTGTGTGTGTGTGTGTGTGAGAGGGAATGTGGGAGCGGGGGATCGCATTTTGCCCACTCCTCTTACCCCCTTCCACCTCCAGCCAGACAGAGGCAGCCATTCCATTGGAAATAGTCCTGATGTCAGAGAGGAAATGCCTGCTGGACGGAGGACCTTCCTGCGCGCGCAGCCATCAACAAGCAGCACTTAAACGTCACAGGAATTTGGGGTGGAGTGGTCTTTGTTCACGTTGAGTGTGTGTGTGTGGGGGGGTGTGTGTGTATTTGCATGCATGAGAGGAACAGCAAATAGGAGGAACTCTGCAATAGGATTCTGCTTTGTTTGCAGTGAATAGAGTTTTCCATGTGGTCAGTTGTACCACAGGCCCAATTAAGGGCACAAGCTGAGGTTGTGGCGCCAAATTTGGTCTCACTCTGCAGGTGGTCAGATGGTTCATGACGTCAGTGAATAACAGGGATAGAGGTTGAAGGGTCAGAGGGGGGAATGTGATTTCCACGGTTTTCCTCAAACCACAAAATATGAATTTAACTCTGTTGTTCAAGACAAACACTTTCTAATGTAGATTTTCCTTTTTGTTTTTCACCGACAGGACCGGAAGTTACTGGCCGCCGCTCAGCAGATGCTTCAAGACAGCAAGACGAAGATCGAGTTCATCAGGATGCAGATCCTGAAGGCCAGTCAGGCCACGGAGCTGAGCTTTGAGAGCAATGACCTGATGGGTGAGCTGCCACACCCACTTACTGACCAGGGCTACACAACTACAGTTGGTGATCCAGCTACAGATAATGTAGCCTCCTCACCAATCATTGGTTGATTTGACACAAATTTTTACTTATGGAATAGAGCTGTTTCATAACGACCGTGCCTTGTTTCATACCTGCTTTTAAAGACAGTGATGTAATGATGTTCTGTTGTAAAGACGTTTGCACAGTTTAAAGTTCTTATACCTCAAAGGAGGTAGATGCACCAGAGTAATGGTTCGCTTCTCCTCCCTCACCTGTTGCTGCAGACCACCAATGTTTACTTGAAAGTAGGTATAGTATAGCTCCATCCATCCATTTTCTTACACCCTTGTCCCTAGTGGGGTCTGGAGGGGTGCTGGTGACTATCTCCAGCAAGACATTTCGGGGAAGAAGTGGGGTCACCATGGACAGGTCGCCAGTCCATCGCAGATAATACAGCTCCAATTTGATCAATTTTGGGAAATCGGCAATCGGCTGATACTTAATGAGAATTCAATTTTACTTCTAATTTCAACTACATCAGCAAACGTACTGATGTCAACTTAGCAACTGTGTTGCTATATTTAGCGACAAAAGCACCATAAAAATCTGAATCATCAAGTCAGGCTTTTAAACCATCTGTGATTTGTCAGAACACCCCAGTTGTTGCAACTGTACTTGAAAACTCTTACAAAAAGACATAGAACATTGGAATACGATGCTATTAAAAGTACTGTATAATAAAACTCTACATGTGGGATATGAGTTATGCCTATAAGAGGTTGTTTTGTTGTTTCCATCCTGAAGTTACTAACAGTTGGTTTGTTCTCTGACTAGCTGACAAGTCCATCATCAGTCCTCTGGACCTGCGCGTGGAGGAGCTGTGTCACCATGCCAGGATAGAGTCTGCAGTGGCAGAGGGAGCCAAGAACGTCATGAAGCTGCTGGGCTCCGGAAAAGTCACAGAAAAGAAAGCTCACTCAGAGGCAAGACTGTTTCAGTGTAAACTATAACATCCAAAGCAACTCTTCTCTACTTGCATACCTGCGTCTTACGGTTTTAAATGGCTGTTCTCTTCCAGGCTCAGGCTCGCTTTACCGAGTCCAGCCAGAAGCTGGACCTGTTGCGTTACTCGTTAGAGGAGCGCCTTAGCGAGTTGCCAAAAAACCACCCTCGCAGCAGCGCCATCGTAGAGGAGCTGTCTCTGCTGTCCTCCCCCGCCCTCAGCCCCAGGTCCAGCATCATCTCCACACAGAATCAGTACAGCACCTTCACCAAGCCCGCAGCTCTCACAGGTAACACACACACAGCTTGGCTGCACATCAGAAACCCACAACTGTACAGTGATTTGTTAATGCAGATATTGGATGATAGTGTGACGTCACCCTCCTGACTTGGCTGATGTCGTTCCAGATGGGTTATAAAATGCAACATTACTGTTTACATCAACACAGTGTCATGTTACATTAGTGAACCTGTTAGTCTTGTAAAGCCATGCCCGTATTTTAGTGTTTCCTCTCTACCTGTGCAGACACACCCCTCCACCTGTGTGTCTGAACAAGCTGCACACTCGCCCACAACCTGGCTGCACTGGGACTGGCCTAGTCAAAACACCTCACAAAAACCAGCTCATGTTTGGGCCGAAGATATATACATATGCATCTTCTTCACAGCATGCTTAACGCAAATATCAGAAAATGCAAGCCTCTAAAAGCACAATTCAGACTTTGTAATCAAGATTTTAGAGATTTTTGAGTGTGGGCGAGCGGTGAGACTTTTATACTTGATTATTCTGCACCAGAAGAAGCCAGATGTGGTAGATCTAGACGAAAACAATGGCTAGGGACCGATATCGGTCCGATATCTGTATCGGTCTTGATATTGAAAACAAATCTAGATCAGGTATCAATGATTGACAAAGTCCATAAGGGCAGATCTATTTAGTCTAATTCTATGCTTTATGCTCTGAGCAACATCATGTTTTATTTATTTTACATTATATTTAGAATTCCTAATTGCACTTTCTAAACCGTTGAAAGAAGATTTGTTGCAGTTTATTTGTACATGTTTGATCAATCCAACTTTTTTTGTCAGTTTCAGTTTCTTTAACATTTATTTTACACTGATTGTTTTACTCCTAACTGCACTGATTGAATACATAAAGGTTGTTTCTATATGTTTGACCAAACTTGTCAAGCTGTTGTTGTGTTTAGCTGTGCTGAATTGGTGGAGAGTTAACAACAATTTTTTTAATGCAGTACTGTGCATTAATTATGTCTGTTTAAAACAAAAATAAATGTTTTAAGTCAATTCAGCTGCTTTTCTGTATCGGATCTGTATCTGCTGGGACTAAACCTCAGATATCTGAATCTGTATCGGAAGTGAAAGTGGATCAGTACATACATGAAACTATAAAATAAGTCTTCTGGTTCTGACTACGCAACACGTTTCTCTGTAGAAGCAGTTAATATTCTATTAATTGTGTGTTGTTGTTTTTTTTATTTGCCTCCTCCATCTTATGAACTTGTCACAATCCTGTCTGTTTCCTGTTTTCCTTTAATATCATAAATATGATCCATTGATGGATCATATTATTACTTCTGTAACAATCGCGCTGCAGGGTGTCGTCTACCTTCTTCGTCTGTGAATGTGGGTCGCTTTGGAGTTATGAACCATTCACAACAGAACTCTGATTTCAGTCACTTTTAATTAGTACTATGAACAACCACCAACAAAAAAAAAGAAAGGAAAAAGCTGCTGTGTGAAGGGATTTAAAGTTGGAACAATGATGCATAGCAACAGTTACTACTTAGTTCTCAGTATCACTAAATAACCTTGGATGAGTCTTTTTGAATTAGGTGAGAAAACAAACAGGAGTTTTTCATTATTTTACATAAACTAATCCATAAATATTATGCTTCATAGTGAGGAATAACATGCAGTGTGCTTCGTGTTACCTTGCAGTAGAAGATAATCTCAGGTTTGCACTAACAGTTGGATTAGTCATCCTGCTTTCCTCAGGCGCAGCTATCTATCTATCTATCAGATGTTTACTGACTGATAGAACAATGTTAGATTTAATACAGTTTGTTACAGTAATCATCTGTCTGAGGATGAGTGGGCTTCTCTTTAAAGCTGATGCTGATGCACATAAATGTGGGATTTATTTAATTCTGCTGAGGTATCAGGCTTTGGCTGGATTAAGCTCCCGTAAGAAGGGCTTAAAACTAAAACTGAGGTTCAGTTAGACCTAGTAGGTCTGGTGTGTGTTTTATTTTGGTCAACAGTCGTTCTTAGAGTTGGCATGTTGGCTTCCTCTAATAAAATATAATTACAACTTGTTGTTGTGAATCGGTCGAACCTGAATGTGATACTAGTCTATGTGCAAGACCAGACTAGTCTAACTCATTAAACGAGTCATATTTGCATTTCTGCTGCTGCTGCTGCTGCTGCAGTGTAAAAAGACGGTCTTACAGGGTTTGGAGCAGCCTTCCATACACTGACTGGTGCGTTACCTTCATCCTCAGGCACGTTAGATGTCAGACTCATGGGCTGCCAGGACCTTCTGGAAAATGTCCCTGGCCGTTCCAAGGCGGCCCCCAGCCCGCTGCCTGGCTGGAGCCCCAGCGAGACACGCTCATCCTTCATTAGCCGAGCAAACAGAAACCGAGGCGTGAGCTCCAGGAACCTCACAAAGAGTGAGGAGGTCTCCAGTAAGTACACCTCACCTCCCTCTGACTCTGTTGGGACAGAAACTGAAGAACCAGGGGAGTTTTCTGGGGCCATTCTCGCACATTTTCATAAGAGGTTCCTTAACTTCCTGTTCCCTTTTTATCTACAAGGCTGGTTTTTATGTGTACTTCTAGTAAATGTTTGAAACCTGGTTTGTTTATGTTGATACGCTGAAGGAGTCCAGAAGGTGTCCAACATATCACCAATCCTAGATTTGTTTTATAGTGTTTTAAAGTTGCAGCATGTAACTTTTATCAAAAATTTTGTGTTTTACATATTTGTTGAAACTGTCACTAATGTGACAGTAGAATATGAGACAGATTATCTGTGAAAGATGGAGCTTCTTCGCCTCATCCTTTTGCAGAAATGTGCAGACCGCAATAGTTGGCCAGAAACAACCAATCAGATCCAGGAGAAGGGTCTTAGCACTGTCAGTCAACCTCATGTGTGTGCTGCTCAGTGTGCTAACACACACACACACACCCCCACACACCCCCACACACACACACAAAATGTTCCAGAGTAAATTAATGTTCTGAGAAATTAATGTGTGTGGTTAACAATAATCACCTCATGGTTGCCAATTTAGCAACTTTATTGCAATATTTAGTGACTTTTCAGAAAAAAGAAACTATATCAGCTAAAATCTGAATCAGCAGGTCAGGCTTTTTAAAGATCGATAATCGATGCATCCTTAGTATAACACCTTATAACTATTATAAAAAAAAAAAAGTCAGATTATTTACAAAGAAAATGATATTAAGCAGATTGTTTAATGAGTTAATAATAAACAAAAAAGAAATGACAACTGTAGCCTTATTAGAAACAACCTGACAGTTCAGTGTGTTTTCTCCAGATGAGATCAGCGCCGTCCTGAAGCTGGACAACACGGTGGTCGGACAGACGAGCTGGAAGCCCGTCAGCAACCAGGCCTGGGACCAGAAGTTTACACTGGAGCTGGATCGGGTAACACACATCTGCCTTTGATCTCCAGCTGGGCCGCTCTGCTCCAAGTAAATGTTTGCTGCTGCTGCTGACCCGGTTCTGTCCTTTCAGTCTCGAGAGTTGGAGATCTCTGTGTACTGGCGCGACTGGCGTTCCCTCTGCGCTGTCAAGTTCCTGAGGCTGGAGGACTTCCTGGATAACCAGCGTCATGGAATGTGTCTGTACCTGGAGCCACAGGGGATGCTGTTTGCTGAGGTAGGTCCATCCACACACACCAAGTACTTCATGCCCATAAAAGGATGATCAGTGTTTCTATATTCATAATCTGCTGTAGGAATAACACAGCTTTGGTGTCACAGTGAATATAAGTAGGTTGTTTTTTATCTATTCTAAGTATCTTTTTCTCTTGTTTTTTTTAAGGTAACATTTTTCAACCCTGTTATTGAGAGAAGACCAAAGCTGCAAAGACAAAAAAAGATTTTCTCTAAACAACAAGGTGAGGTGTTGCTACTACATCAGTGTTTTAAGGTGGACTCTGGTGGAGTTTGACATTTAAATTGTTTTGTTTTTTTTTATGAATGATGCAACATGAAATGCTAAAGCTACATGAAGCTAATTATCTTATTTAGCTTATCTTATTAAAATTGACCCTTCCAAGGAAATGGGGTCAATTAGACCCTGCTTGTTTTTTAGTCTGTGCACGGCCAAGCAGGGTTCCACTGACCTTAGGTACGCTTTTACATGTGTTTTGTGTGTGGGGTTTCGGGAACTGACGGTCTGACGGGACAAGCCTCGCTCTTCCTCGCTGTCCAACCATAACATTTGCTGAATGACACTCTTAAGACCGCAGGAGGGTTAAAAAAAGCATTTTTGTTTTTGTTTTTAGGTCTTAAAATAAATACATTTACCAAACTTTTTTATACTAAAGAAATGAACATAATTTTTCAATGGAACATAGCATTTTTAAAGGAAAAATACTTTTAAAAAACACATACTCTGCAGCCAAAGGACATTTACTTTAAAAAAAAGAATATTCTTTATATTGTTGTTACTCTTTGTGAAAATGTTTTGCTTATATCACATGAAAACAAGCAGCATTTTTTTATTACTGTTGTAGTTTTAAACACTATTATGTTAGTATTTTTGACCAAAGTTAATAAGAGCCACAGGCTGCAGAGAAATGAAACCGCCTTAGTTAAAATGCTTTTTGTTTTTTTTTATTAAATCAGCTGAACTGAAATGTTGTTCTCTTTTTGCCTTTGATTCACTCAGCCCATGCTTTCTGTCATATTCCTCGTTTTGTTTCCCTCTCATTTGTTCTCATCAGGTAAGACCTTCCCACGAGCCCCTCAGATGAACATCAACATCGCCACCTGGGGGCGGCTGGTGAGAAGAGCCATACCCAATCTCAGCACCAACTCTTTCAGCCCCCAAGCTCCTGAGATGGGCCATGGTAGCGTTCCTGGTTCCCCCACACCCAGCAGGTGAACCAGCACATCATTCTGGGCTGTAAATGGTGCTTTTGGACTGTTTTATTCTTTTGCTTGGGAGGTGAGAAGTGAAGTTTATGCACAAAGATGTCAATCTATATTTTAAAACTTGGTCAAATGTTCTTTAGTGTATGTGTTTTTTAAGTTAGCAGCACACTTCTGGTATAATTCTACCTGTGTGTCTGAGCATTCTGGCCGATCACCAATCCTTTAAAACCGATTTTGGCTGATACCAAATTTTCTTTATTTTTTCTTTTGAAAAGTCTCTTCATAGCGCTACAAAGTTGCTAAGTTGGCAGCAGTGGGGTGACCTGGTGGGCGGGGCTAATAGTCAGCTCTCTCACATAGCAGAAAGAAAGAGGACAGTGGCTGATTTTCAGATTGGTGATCACTGATCTCCCAAAATAAAGGAAGTTGGGTCAGATTTGTGACTGTAAGGTGAAGCTGAATAATTTGAGGGTTCTTCTGTTGTCTCTTAAAAGACGTAAAATAAAACTCCTCCTCCTCTGCTCCACTCACAGCGATCCACTGGTGACCAAGCTGGATTTCGACAAAGAACCCACATCAGGAGCCAAACACTACGCAGCACCTGATGATGTCAGAGAACCACCTGCACAGAACAAGGTGCCCAACAAGCAGGAAGTGGAGGTGGGATTCTGTCACAGGAACAGCACGGCATCTGTGATGACGCTCCACCCAACACATGTCATTACCTGTGTGTGTCTGCAGGATGCACTGAGTGAATTCAACTTCCTGAACAAGAGAATCAGCACGGTTCTGGAACCAGACGCTGACAGGGTTCTGGAGCCAGAGTTCCAGCATCCCAACCTGGAGCTCACTTCCATCCAGAAGGACTCAGAGTTAAGGTAGGACAGATTTGTCTTTGTCAGACTCTCACTATTTTACTCTGTTTGGTTTTACATCTGTGACATATCCACTGGTTTTTATTTGTGTAAATGCTGCCCCCTGGCATCTCTAGCCAACATTGCATCCATTTATCTCTCTTCAAGGGAAGAAGAGCACTTTCACTTCAGTCTCCAAGATTTTAAATGTGTGGCGGTTCTTGGACGCGGTCACTTTGGAAAGGCAAGTTCTTCTGGTTGTTTTCTCACAGGCAGACTCTTTTCAAACATTATTTTTCTCCCAGATCGCAAGATTTGGCTCATGCCCTTCCGATAGATTTAAATATTTGTCGCTTGTTTATGAAAATAGATGGAGATCATGTATGAAATAAGAAAACTCTCCGATTTCCTTTTCATTTTTGTTCTTCAGGTGCTGTTATCAGAATATAAAAGCACAGGCGAGATGTTTGCCATTAAAGCTTTGAAGAAAGGAGACATTGTGGCTCGAGATGAGGTGGACAGGTAAGCAGTGATAACTGGCCTCAGACTGGACGCACGCACTAAACATAATGCCAGACTCTCTAACGTTAAGGATTTTTTTCATTAATCTCAAGCCACAACTTGTGAATGAATCAGTCAATTTGATTTGTATATCACATTTCAGTAACGAGGCCATTCAAAGTGCTTTACGTCATAAAAACAAAAACAAAAAGTCATTAAAACATCAAAAACAGCAATGTACAGTACAGACCAAAAGTTTGGACACACCTAGTCATTCAAATGGTTTTCTTTATTTTCATGACTATGAAAATTGTAGATTATATTGTAGAAAAGCCTGACAGGACACACCTGTGAAGTGAAAACCATTTCAGGTGACTGAAGCTCATCAAGAGAATGCAGAGTGTGTGCAAAGTAGTAATCACAGCTAAAGGAGGCTAGTTTGAAGAAACTAGAATATAAGGCGTATTTTCAGTTGTTTTACACTTTTTTGTTTAGTACATATTTCCACATGTGTTAATTCATAGTTTTGATGCCTTCAGTGTGAATCTACAATGTCAATATGAAAATAAAGGAAAATCATTGAATGAGAAGGTGTGTCAATACTTTTGGTCTGTACTGTATGTGGTCAAAAAAGCACTTTAGGCATTTTTTTTTTATGTTTCTGATTGCAGTGTCATGGTCGATCATCCATCTTTAAAAAGCCTGAACAGCCGATTCTGATTTTGGCCGATATTGTCAATATTCTTTGATTATATTGTCAAAAAATAACAACACAATATATTTTTTGAATACCTCGAAAACAATATCACAGACG
This sequence comes from Brachyrhaphis terrabensis, assembly GCA_903067065.1. Taxonomy (NCBI): domain Eukaryota; kingdom Metazoa; phylum Chordata; class Actinopteri; order Cyprinodontiformes; family Poeciliidae; genus Brachyrhaphis; species Brachyrhaphis terrabensis. The sequence goes on from CAEGAG010100339.1 coordinate 40,893, forward strand.
ATATTCAGCAGTTTCATTTTTTTATTTTTATTTTTTTATTGGGTTTGGCCAAACAAATATGTAACTTCAACTAATTTCAGTTACTGTTTTCACCATTCAACATGACATCCACAGTTTAAAAAACAAGATGTATTGACTGCTATGGCTCCTTGTCTGTGTCATGTGACCAGATCTGAGCACATGCATTTTACAGCATTCAAAGCAGACATGCTTGAAGTATCAAACCTAAACTCAGCATTAGTAGATGACTGTTCTTAAATGTATCAGGCACAAAGCGTAACTGTAAGTTTTACAAAACAACAAAAATTATTTTTGGCTTTATTTATCAAGGTGTGTGGACCACGTATAAACCCGAAGCGCTGTGCCTTACATGATGTAAGCATTAAAAATATCTGGTAGATACCAACAATAAAGTAGAAACATTCTCACATCTTTAGCACATGTGTGTGTCTGCATGTGTTCATAGCTGAGCGGGTGAGCAGAACTTTACCAGCTGATAACAGCTTGATGAAATAAAGGTTTCAGATAGCCCCAGTGAGTAGCAATCCTCGATCCTGTTTCCAGCAATTCATTAACGTTCAAACGGTCCTGATTGGAAGCTGATGTGACCTTCCAAGTGTTACGTAACGACATGCCGTGGAACCGCATGAACTCAGAGTTGACAGGGCTGCTCAGAAACAAATCAGTTGTTACTCACCCTGTCACATTTTGGGGTTGCCTATTCAACTTTCTGTCATGACTAACCCATAAGGTTCTCTGTAGATGACAGTGCAACTCAATTTTAATAGAAAAAATACATGATTTAATTTTCATATCTGAAACAAATAAAAAATGTATTAAATAAACTTGCACTACAATTTATCTCTATTTAAGCTAATTATCGGCCCATGAGGTGCTAGCAGTGGAGTGTTTGGATAAAGATGATCATCAGCAAGGGCTGCTTTTTGTCTGTCGTATCAAACATAAAGGCAGGCAATATGGCAGCAATATATTATGACACTTTTACAGTAAAATTACAATTTCACAATTTTCTTACAAGACAAAGCCAGCAAAAAGCATTTCTAAACAGATTTTACTCAGTTTGTCCAAATCAGCTAACTTGTCAACACTCAAAACTCCAAATAATCTACTTTAAGTTATTTTATTACAGTTCCTCCTAATGAGTGGAGGGATAAAGTATCAGCTGTGAGCGACGTATAATGTCCGACATGTATTTATAGTAAATACTAGTGATGAGGGAAGTGCTGTACTTCTGTTGAGTTATGTAATTTCAGGCTCATGTATTGTTTTTAGTTGTGCACTGCAATTTATTTCAAATATAACCAAGGTGACTGGTTCAAAAGGTGGCAGCTGCTGATAGTGGTGCAGTTCAGGTCATCGTGTTGAAG